>CAXHWN010000779.1:0-32500 GCA_964020975.1 Hermodice carunculata | reverse complement strand
GCAAAAAATGTCATTAACTGCCCTAATTGAAAGTCACACAAATTTTTCTGTTCAATATGGGATGTGGCCACCTCGAGCATCAACACATGCTATACATCTGCGGCGCATACTGCTGATCAGGGTTTGAATTCTGTGTTGGGGAACATTATTCCATTCTTCCTGCAGAGCTTGGATCAGCTGGTTTCGGGTAGTAGGCCTAGGTGTCCTCCGTTGAATACCTTGGCCTAACTGATCCCACAAATGTTCAATAGGGCTCAGATCGGGTGAGAACGCTGGCCATTCCATGACATTGATGTTGTTCTCATTGAGAAAGTTCATTGTTAATCTTGCAGAGTGTGCACGTGCATTGTCCTGCTGAAAGATCGCCAGATCTTGATGCTGCTCCATAAATGGGACCATGTGCGGCTCCAGCACCTCATCAATGTACCGCCTAGCATTGAGGATCCCTTGAATGACCACTAGGGGTGTCCGGTAGCGGTTGCTGATGCCTGCCCACACCATGACAGAGGGTCCACCCCATCGATCTGCCTGACGGACACAGGCATCTGCATATCTCTCCCCAGTCCGGCGCCACACACGTTGTCTGCCATCTGCTCTGCTGACACAAAAACGGGACTCGTCAGTAAAAAGGACGGTATTCCACTGCTGGCGAGTCCACCTGGAGTGTGCTCTACACCACTGCAGTCGTCTTTCTCTTCTGGGTTGGGTCAGCAGGTTACCCCTGTAAGGTCTTCTGGCTGTTAGGCCACTGCTCCTCACTCGCCTCTCCACAGTAGAACTACTGACAGGACGGTGATTCACCCCTTGAGTCTCACGGGCTGTTTGGGCTGCTGTACGGAAACGGTCTCGCAGGTGCATCAGCCGCATGTGACGGTCTTGGCCAGGTGTTGTCACTCTTTCTCGGCCAGGCCTAGGCCGATCATCTACGGATCCAGTTTCTTGTTGCCGTTCAATTAGTCATTGGATGGTGCGCCGAGTACACCCCATTCTTTGTGCGATTTGAGTGATTGGGACTCCACCCTCTGCAAGCCCCAAAGCATGGTGTCTTTGACCTTGGCTCAGACGCGGCATGATCGCCTCAACACACCTGAGACCACTGGCTTTTTTCTTGGCTGAACATCCCTTTTTAAAGCCACTGAAAACATCAGGTCATTTTAGCCATCCAATAGGAGTGGTGGTCAGAAGCCATATTCGGTGCACAAAAGTCACATGCATTATGTAACAACCCAGCAAAAGTTAAAAAGTTGTCCTGAATGACCCTGATGTAGGCTCCAAACCATGCATATATGCACACACAGTACTTAGTAACTTACAAAATTAATGTGTTAATTTTTTTATGTGGATACTTTTCATTGGGGTTCAGTATAGTATTTTAATGTTGAATAGGAATTATATCCAAAACAGTGAAATGTCAAAAATACAAAAATACCGTGCAAAGTACTGAATACCCTTTGGCTGCAATTACTCGTTTTCATCTTTTAATTGATCTTTGTAAATATTATCATGAGTTTTGCCCCAAAATATCAGTTATCATAATTTGTGTCCCACAAGATCTGGGATACTTGTATGTTCTATTCAGTGTTATATCTATAAGAGTACAATCCACACCCCTTTGTGGAATGAATAACGGGTTTCCAGCTACTCCGGTGACAATTTGCTTAATGTATGGTCCGGAGTTGTTCTCAAGCCTGTAGTATATTTGCTGCTTGTTTGAACTAAACCATGGTGTGCGAAAAGTTAAAGATGGTAGTTGAATCTTTTGTATCAGATTGAGTTAGAGCGGTAATGTTACTGGGCATATGTGACCTTAAAAAGTAGGTCAAGGTCAAGCATGTTACACATTAAATAGGCCTTATAGTGGTGTAAAATCATGTAATTTGGAAGTCATACCTCAAAAACTTATTTATAGCAGTATCTCCATTAAGCACTTGACCTTTGACCCTTGACCTTGAATTTTTACAGGCTTCTGAATCACTATTGATACTTCTTTAGTGTAAAATTCAGATCACTAGATGCCAGCTTTCAAGCATTAGTGTGGTAACTCCACTTTCCACATGACCAATGGGTGACCTTGACCTACTTTTCAAGGTATCATTCTTAAACTCAAAATAGGCCTCATAGTGGTGTATAATTTAGTGCAATTTGGAAGTCCTACCTCAAAAGCTTATTCAGTTATCACCCTGAAAAAATCCCCTGTGACCTTGAAAAGTACATCAATGTCACCCATGCTTACAGGTTACTGAAGTTTTATAGTGGCGCATAATCATGTGTAATTTGGAAGTTATATCTCACAAACTTCTTACTTATAGCAGTGTCACAGTTGTGCACTTGACCTTTGACCCTTAAAAAGAAGATGG
This sequence comes from Hermodice carunculata, assembly GCA_964020975.1. Lineage (NCBI taxonomy): Eukaryota > Metazoa > Annelida > Polychaeta > Eunicida > Amphinomidae > Hermodice > Hermodice carunculata. Next base: position 30,143 of record CAXHWN010000779.1, on the reverse strand, counting down.
AACATAAAGATATGACCTTGACTTTTAATAGGATTCTGAATCACTCCATGAAGCTTCTTTCATGTAAAATTCAGATTGCTAGATGCAGGCTTTCAAGAGTTGAAGCAATAACGTCAGTTTGCATATGTGACCACTACGTGACCTTGAAAAGTAGGTCAAGGTCAACCATGCTTACACATAAAATAGGTCTTATAGTGGTGTACAATTGTGTGCAATTTGAAAGTCCCATGTCAAAAACTGCTCAAGTTATACTGCTAACACCAGATGGACGGACAGACAGACAGACAGACAGACCCTGCAAGGAACGACAATACCCTCTGGCTTCACATAAGGCCAAAAGGTTAAAACCGTGAAAACTTAAACATGTGAAAATAAAGCAATTTACAGTTGTTTGTGACCTTCAACCAATTGAGTCAATGTTATACATCCATTAATCTTAAGCCAATCCTCAGAGAGGACCATATTGTGGAGTATGAGAGTCACAGCTTAGTTAATATAAGTGCTTTCTTATCATATCTGGAAACCAAATCTATAAGAATCGCATGGCATGACCTTGGTCCATGTTATACACCTGCAGTAGGAGGTTTTCATGAGTAACTATGGTCGTGTGCTGCCCCCTACCCTGCAGAAGGAACTGGACAGGCAGGAGGACACTTTTGTGTATTTAGCAGCACAAAATGTGCATTTGTAACAAAAAATAGCAATCTGGAAGCAGAGGCGTACAAAAAGTCCTTCACATGGTTCAAAACATAAAAAAGTTGCTTTAAAATATATTCAGACCTGTGCATTTGTTTAGCAGAAAAAGTGCAATTTTCAGATCTTTCAGCAACGAAATTGATACAAGTGCACTCATCATGGTGGAGGCATACTTCTGTTGCCAAGCAACATAATTAGCAAGAACAGTTCTGCAGTGACTTTGAATTCTTCCTATTCCACAGTAGTTCTTATAAAAGAATGTAAATGCAATTAGAAAGCTCCAGATGAACTGGCCCTTCAAATATTCAAAAACTGTGTGCAAAGAGCAGAATGCAAAAAGTAATTAACCCTTTGAGTGCCAGTCACGGCTTAAGCTGTGCTGATGAAGCTGGATTACTGTAATGATTCCAGATTCATATTCCCCATTAAAAGACCTTTCATTCAAGTACCAGCATGCCTATGCTCCCAAGGAAAGCTGTTGACTCAGTCTCTAAATTGGCTCTGTAATAGTACAGAAAAACATGGTCCATATTCATTAATTCCAAACCCAACAATGACAGCAAAGAGATTCCAGACTTGCCAAAGCATCAACATTTCTTTTCTAATACCAATGTGAAGAATCAAATTTCACTCCTGACTTGAGACAGGCAGTCACCCATAAAAGGCAACTGGTGGTTTTAAACCGGTCCTCTCAACCTTTAAGAGTTAATTATTGCAATGCCATTGCAAGCAAAGTTGAAATACTTAAGACGAACTGCTCTTAATTATAATTAGGATGTTAGATTCATATTCCTTAATTGTCGAAAGACTTTTCCCTGAAGTACGAGCATGCCTATAGTTCAACAAAATATAATGAGCTTGTTGGTTCATGCCGAGGCACTGTACAGAGGGTGGGAAAGGGGTTTTCCGTACTGGCGTACTGGGGCTTTTTATTTACCGTATTGGAAGCTCTCTTATTTTATGTACTTTGTACTATACAAACTTTTGAAAGATTTGTATTTTCCGTACTGCGTACTCTAGAAAAATAATTACCTGTACCAGCGTACTGAAACCCCCCTGACCCCCTTCTGTACAGATGGGATTATGATTTAGTCTGAATGAACTTCAGTGTCAACAAAGTTTACAGTGGTCCCCCCCCTTGAGAGGCCAGAACAAATGCACCAGAAATATGGCCTTATAACAGAGGTGGCCTCTCTAGAGGGGGACAAAATAATGTAAAGGCTACACTTGCTGCACTGAGAAGTGGCCTCTCAACAGGGGGTGGCCTCTCATCAGGGTGTCCTCTCAAGGGGGGGAACAATGTACCACTTTCTCCACTCTACTCTTCAGGGCCTGTCTACCACAAAAAAATTAATTCTTTTCCCGGTTACAACACAACTGAGTTAACAAGTTTCTTTGATGTACATGCAGCTGCACGTGCCCAACTACTGCACAAATGTTATGTACATGTATATGTTAAAATACCCTGCTAAGACACATGCATGCATATAGGACTTGTTGAAGACGTTGTCCACTGTACTGCAATATGGCAAGACAATTATGAAAAACAACGTGCTGGATGGCATTTGACACCTGCAGGGAACTCCTGGTTCAAGGCTTACGCAGGAAAGGGTTTACAATTTGATCACTATAATAAATAATGGCTCTCCCGGGTGGATAACTGTGTGTCATATCTCAGCAAATTAATCCACCCACAAGCATTCAAAAGGCTTGGCACTCACAGTCAAGCCCTACTGACTACTTAATGCCAAGTGACCCTTCCCCCTACACTGGTCAAAACCAGTTCCATGTCAAACACCGTCTGCCTCGGCATTTTACGTAATGTGCTCTGGTTAAGTGGCGAGGTTCTGAATGAGAATTGTAGATAAGAATATTGAGTGTGCCAGGCCCGAGGTTGAAAGCTATAGACTTTTACTTCGTGCAGACTGAGTGGTTTGGGCACAACCCCTGCCAAAGATACTAGTTATTCACTCAGTCTTGATTCAAGGGTAAATTAAGAGATAAACCACCCAATTATTAAAAAAGGTCACAATCCTCCATAAATTTGTGATGTACATTTTTGTTTTAGAAGATCCTTTGTGCTATATTTGCAAAAAATCTTTGAATTATTCTTGCATCTCAGTGTTGTATGTTATAGCAATCTCCTTCCATTTTCAAGTAGAGAGATATAAAAAAGTGATGAGACAATGCCAATGAGAAACCACGCACACAGACACAGCAGTCCCCGATCCTTTCCCACTTGCATAGATACTGGGTCAACAGCTCTCCTTTTATTGATGTGGGCTTGGCAATAGACCTGTTCATACCGACTTGTACCGAACTTTTCCCAACCCTAATTAATTATGCATTCCATTGTTGGCCTGATTGTCCAATCAGCAAGCTAAGCCGAGTCGGGCCCACGCCGTCATATGTTTACAACGGATGCCACAGCAAAAGCTAGTGATTACAGCATGGATTGTGTTGAACAGTGCAAATCTTTTACCTAAATTGTCACATCAGTGGTGAAATGTGCATTTACAGATTGCTGACGGTTTGATTTTTCGTTAAATCCAAGCACATATCCTGTGTTTTACTTTCTTATGCTTCCATGTGTAATCCGGCCACCGTGGCCGAGCACAAAATGTAAACAAAGAAGGGTGTGCTTCCCGAAGTGAACCGAATAAACCTGAGTCCTACGAACAGGTCTATTGGTATAGCCAGCACCTCAGAAGACTTCGGGAATCCCTGCCTACTATATAATTATGTACTATATAAGAATCCTCCACATGTATCATTCTCATTACTTGTTTTTCCTTATTCATGAAATCAGTAAAACCATTCAAGCAGCTAGATGACATATGCCCATCAGCTAGTTTCGTTGGTTTCATGCAGGGCAATGGGTTAATCATAAATACTTCACAGTGTCTGTCACTGCTAGGCTGGATGTGGCCGATGGGATGAAAGCCTTTATATCAAAGCATCGTAAAAAAAAAAGCTTCTACACAGCTAGTGCCAGCATTTTGGGGGCATTCAGCCATAACAATAGGGAACAGAGCAACATTGCAATTGTGCTCACAGCATCTGCTTTCATGTGTGTTGATTCCGTTCTCATACGCATCAGAACCGGACACTAGTATGACGTACGACCTTCTACTAGGGGAACAGCACATGCCTAGACGCAATATGTCACATTCATATTTGTGTAGACTGTGCTGCTTTGGCCTTTATCATTCAACAAGAAAGTACCAATAGGTACACACAGATCCCTGTGTCCAATGTAGCAAATATGTTGCTCATGCCAAATACAAAGTAGCAACTTGGATAAATTAACCATTTAAAAAAATACATAATTGTGTTCTTCAAACACACACTGAGCTTCATATTGCAGTCATCATGTGTTTGGAAGAAGTAATTCTTTTTTTCCCACAAATGCTGGTCACAGCTGGTTTCTCATCAGGACGCTTGCATGCATCCTGGTATCTGATTGTCACCATGCAATTATAGTTGTTTTTCCGTCAGGAAGTCTGCGTGCATCCTGGTATCTGATTGTCACCATGCAATTATAGTTGTTTTTCCGTCAGGAAGTCTGCGTGCATCCTGGTATCTGATTGTCACCATGCAATTATAGTGGTTTTTCCATCAGGAAGTCTGCATGCATCCTGGTATCTGATTGTCACCATGCAATTATAGTGGTTTTTCCATCAGGAAGTCTGCATGCATCCTGGTATCTGATTGTCACCATGCAATTATAGTGGTTTTTCCATCAGGAAGTCTGCATGCATCCTGGTATCTGATTGTCACCATGCGATTATAGTTGTTTTTCCATCAGGAAGTCTGCGTGCATCCTGGTATCTGATTTTCAGCATGCAATTATAGTTGGTTTTCCATCAGGAAGTCTGCGTGTATCCTGGTATCTGATTGTAAGCATGCAATTATAGTTGGTTTTCCATCAGGAAACCTGCATGTACATGTATCATGGTATCTGATTGTCACCATGCAATTATAGTTGGTTTACCATCAGGAAGTCCAAATGCTTAATAGTATCTGATTGTCACCATGCAATTATAGTTGGTTTTGCATCAGGAAGCCTGCATGCACCATGGTATCTGATTGTCACCATCAATGCTTGGATCATTTTCATTTTCCACTATCAATTATCAGAAGTTGTTTCAAGATTTTATCGATACAGTGTAGTTGTATTGATTATTTCAAGATGCTGCATCACAGTCAAAATTTTGTAGAAGGTACGAAGGAGAGACATGGAAAATTCAATATTGAATACTACTTTAATAGCCCCTAGCATGCCCTTGTCAGGCACTTTGACCGGACATGTATTTGAACATCATTTGCAACCACTGTCAATTCAAGCCATGCACAACACACGCCAACCTTCATCAACAGCTTTCCCTTGGCCCACAATGTTTATTTACCTGCAAGTTAAGTGCAAGCATGCACATTTTATCCTGGACAAACTTCAATACTTGCAGATGGCTATTTCAATCTTGAGGTAAGAAAAGTATATTCTTATCAAATGGATAAAAACCAAACAACTGCCCATTTTTTGCAACACTTTGAATGATACAAAGTTCTGCAAAATTTACCCCAAAATTTAGTAATTTTGCACCTTTGTGGTCACAATATTTTGCATCCTCCTCCGTTACAGGTATGTTTTATACTGCTGGAATCCTCCAAGCTGTCCTATTGACTAAGAAAAAAATATCTTCCGGGGGTATCCCTCCAAAAATAGCCCAGAATGGGAACGGAGACCTCATTTTACCTCATTATAAATGCACTTAAGGCATTTCCAGGTTCCTCATGGTGTGGATTTGATCATGTGCTGCTCACTGTCCAATCAAACTCATTGTTCCCCATGTGTATGTCTTATGTCCACAATGTTGGGAAGGCCAAGGAGTCATATTCATGCAAAGATTCTTGAACCAAGATGCTAAATTTTCACATCATATTCTTACAAAAAGACTTCCATCAAACAAATCTAGACACAGATATAGGCAGAAGTAAAAATTTCTTATGAAAGGCAAAGAAAATAACCCGAGGAAAATAGGCAGATAAATTACCGCATGGTGACGAAGCAAAGACTTGCATAAACATGATGTGTTCTTGGTTGCTGTCTCCAATGCATCATGTCGTTATTGATGTTTTCAACAATATTTTGTTGTTTTAATTTTATTAGCATGTTTGAATGGAATAAATCTGTATGACAGAACAAGATGGGAATGAAATTCATGTACATGTACATAACGGAAAATCATGCCCGGGAACATGCCTGTGTACACTTGCTTGTGTTGCACTGCCTGTGGCGTGTTGCTTGTTAAAAAAAGTCATCACACTTAGTGACTTAAGATCGGACTCTAACTGATAGTAGCATTGGATGATGTACAAAGTAAAAAGACAAACACAAAGACATTGGTACAGTGAAACTTTATAATAATGACACCATCTGCTCCCTGAAAATGTGTCAGATAACTGAGTATGTCAGATAAATGAATCACATAACATCGTAAATGTACTTTTTGTTCTGTATAAGGTGTGTCGTTAAGTGAATATGTCGGATATCTGAGTGTCGTTATAATACGTTTTCATTGTACATGCATGCTGTCCTTGGTACATGTTAAAGCCTTTATTTGATTGTTTTATAAAGCAAACCAAAATCGATACCAGAATTTTGGCAATCGGTTATTGAGTACGAGCTGCTGATTGATTATCTAATCAGTTATTTGTATTATCATCCCAGCACCAGTCACCATGCAATAATTATAATTGGTTTTCCATCAATGAGCCTGCAGGCATCATGTTATCAATATACATGTACCTGACCACAAAGTCTTGCAAGGATTGGTCCCCATGTATAAACACCCTAAGTTCTCCCATGGGCATCCAAAGCAAATATCACACATTTTATACTTCACATATGGTGGTCCTTGTCTTCAAAGACCACTCCTATGAGAGACCAACTGTATTGATTTTTTTTATTTTAATATAATTGCTTGGTACTTTTCACCTTATTTCTACCTCCTATGGAAACCACCTGTTTTGACAGACAATAGTTGGGTCATGCCTAGGGGTGGTCGTTCAAAACAGGTTTCATTGTATTGTGAACTTTTGGCCTGCATTAAAGGCAAATTCCACATCAGTCTATTTTTGTTAGGGATGGTTCAATTAACATTACTATCATTTTTGAATTAGTACTTAGGGTACTAAATTTCTTGACCCCCTCCCTCCCCCCAAATTAGTATTTTAAAAATTGTTTTCCCAAAATATCATAGCAAAGTTGCACAAAACAGCCCAAAAATTGACCATCATTTTCCATATTCTATGAAAGTGTACAGACCCATTTACCCCCCCCCCCTTGCGTACTATAAGTACTAATTCAAAAATGATGAAAATGTTGAACCATCCCTTAGATATATTGTGTCAATTTTCACTTTTTCAGTGTCATATTTTGGGTTTTGAAAGGGTTAAAACCCATTGGAACTCTTCATCTGGCAGATACAGCATTTATGATGTACCCATACAAATGGGAGGGGGTGTTTTTGTTTTTTATATTTAAATAATTTTTTCTTGTTTTTTTTTTTTTTTTGTTGTTGTTGTTGTTGTTGTTGTTGTTGTTGTTTGTTTGTTTGTTTGAAAATTATAAGGCTTACCTGTTAAAACAGCCTGAGTGTTGGAGGTGACAATGGTTCCTGTATTGAGAGACAATGCACTATCATGTCTTGAAAGGCCACCTTTCCAGGATACTTAAATTTGTTTCTTTTTATTTATACTTTCCATAAAAAAACACCTGTCTTGACCACATTTAGTCATCCCTAGAGATGGTCTAATTCTACAAGAAGCTTCATTGTTCAACATTGCATGCTCACTGTTAGGTGTCTCCCATTGGTTAGGAGTTAAAGACAATCTTTAGGGTATATCAATGTACATGTAATTACTGCCTTCAGGCCTAATGTATCTTACAAACAGAATTGGGATGCCCATGGCACTGTAAAGCGTAACACATTTTCACACCATTTAACATGAAACCGAACTCTCTGATGTTTTCTTTCAGTGACTCCTATGAACAATTGCAACAAATACTTTAAATGGATATTGCTATCCCACACGATAAACTAGGACAGATTTTTCACAGTGCTTTATATTTCTTCAGCAATGTAGCATCATTTTTAATCTAGAAAATCAAGAATATAGAGAAACCTCTCTTGAAAGACTACCTTAGGGTTAAACAACTGTGGTATCTCAAGATAGGATGAAAAATGGTAAGCAGAGTGCTCCATAAAAATGTTTTCTCAAGATAGAAAGTCTAGCTTTCATTATGGTCTACTCAGAAAGGGACCATGGTATTGACATGTAAAAGGCCAGCTGCCTTTGAACTGTCTTCATAATTGGCTGCTTTTGGGTGATCAGTTTATACATTTTGATAGCACACAAGAACACATGACAAAGTTCTTTATCCGTAAACAAGTATGGAGGCATCCTGGTGAAAATTTTACATGGTATAGCTTATTTCATAGGTTCTCACAAAACATATACATGCAGATCTTGAAATTACTGATCTTAAAGATTAGTTACATGTGATTGTCAACATTTGTTCTTGTTCCACTCATCCTTGCACAGTTTGGCCTTTTGTTACAAGTATATGTTTGTGTGCCAACACAGACTTTCTGTTTTTGTTGAGTTTCTTTATTTCTTTCTTTCTCTTCCTCCTCCTCCTTCTTCTTCTTTACTAGCAATTTTGTCTAAAATTTTCTTGGACACCATTACACTCAGAAACTCCAAACTTGGTATGATAATAGATCCATACATGAAGTTGGGCATTTTTACAAAATGAGTTAACGACTGGACAAGTAGCCGTGGATACATGGTGGAAGGCAAGTTCGACTAGTTTCGATCCTCTGTGCACGCATCTCATCAGGAACTGTTGAAAAGAACGCTAGTGGCCTGTTTACATACTCCTTGTAGCTGCCGTGGTTTCTATGTAAAGCACATGTGTGTGTTTACATAGAAAAGTAGCCCCATGTCCATATCTTCATTGATGTGCGGTAATGTAAAAAAGATTTCTTTTTCTATTGGCCTGGCTTTCCTAATAAAGACAGCCGTTTTTGGCCTATCGCCTAGGGTCAGCTGGTGCTATTTCTGAGGCATTCTAAAATTAGAACAAGAATGTCATTCCAATTGCCATAAATGGAGGTGTATGAAAGGAGTTTCATTTCAATTCTGGCATCTTTGTAGTTTTTTTTTTTTTTTTTGGTCATGTTTTAACACTTTCTAGGTTAAACTTGAGTCGAAAATAGCATGGAAAGGTGAGCTAAGACAGTACAAATTTAGCATGAGACAAAGCAAGGAGGCTCGTCTCCCTTTTTACAAATATGGTTGAGTGCACTTGAAATCTTGAAATTTTAAATCTTGAGTATCTTCTAAAACTATTATAGGTAAAGATCCCATTTCAATTTCTATTTACAGGTTTATCCTGTACACACATCCAAAGAACCACAAACAAAAGTTGTAGAATTTTAATCTATGCTAATTAGTGACAGTTAAAAAAATTAAATATCGAGGTAGAGTTGCCATTCCAACTTCTATTTACATGTTTGTGCTGAAGGTGCATCCAATGAATCACAAACAAAAGTTGCAGAATTTTAATTTATGCTAAGAAGTACTTGAAAAGTTTAAATGTTGAAAATCTTCAAAATAATAATAGGCAAAGTTGCTATTCCAACTTCTATTTATAGGTTTGTGCTGTAGGTGAATCCATTGAACCACAACAAAAGTGTTGTAGAATTTTAATCTATGCTAATTAGGGACACTTTGAAAGTTTAAGTGTTGAACTCTTCAAAACTATAATAGGTAGAGGTGCCATTCCAACTTCTATTCATAAGTTTGTCCCGAATGTGCATCAAATGAACCAAAAACAAAAGTTGCAGGATTTTAATACATGTGCATGTATATACTAATTATGGGTACTTTGAAAGTTTAAATGGTGAATGTCTTCAAAAGTATTATAGGTAGAGGTGCCATTCCAACTTCAATTTATGGGTTTTTACTGTAGGTGTATGCAATGAACCATAAACATAAGTAGTAAATTTTTTAATATATGCTTATTTGGGCTACTTGTAAAGTTTTAATGTTGAATATCTTCAAAGCTATTAAAGGTAGAGGTGAAATTCCCAATTAAATTCATAGGTTATTGCTGAAAGCGCAATCACAAACAAAAGTTGTAGCATTCAAATTTATGCAAGTTTTGGAGGCACAAAGGCAAATTTACTTACAATTAAATCTTTCAAAGTTTTTTTTTTTTTTAAATTTTCCTCTTTAGTCTGCTCCCTTCTCTTTTATTTATCCCTCTTTGGTCTGCTCTCGTCTTCTTTTGTTTGTCCCTTTCTGGTCTGCTGTCTACCTTCCTTTGATCCTCTTTGGTTGTCACTTCTTTTGTATTGATCCTCTTTGGTTGTCACTTCTTTTGATTGATCCTCTTTGGTTGTCACTTCTTTCGATTGATCCTCTTTGGTTTCCTCCCTCCTCTTTTGTTTGTTCTTCTTTCGTCATTCCTCTCATTTGGTTTCTTCCTCTCCATCAGCTCCACTCTTAGATATGTAGTTACTTCTATTATAGTTGTGAATCTTACTCTTTGTCTGTTGTACATGTAGTTCTGCTGTGTTTTGGTACTGATTTCTCATGGCTGGCATGACTATATTAAAACTTGATGTCACTGTTGTTTCTAGATGTACATGGCTGAGTCCCATGGTTTTTTAACTTTTGGTGCTTCACATAGGTGACATGGTTCTCAATGCTTATGTAATCTGTATACAAGGTAAAGTATCCTTTGCAATTATCTTGCCTGGTGTAACTTTTGGCACATAATGGGCAAATGTATCTCTTCACAATAAAAACCTTTTTTAATGAGCAAGATGGACATATAGCTACCATTGCTACATTATCTAGACCTTGCCTGTGTTAAAGCGAGCTAGCTCTCACGAATCTATGACTTCAAGACACCTCGAAGGCTTGATGTACTTTGAAAGCTACAATGTAGCTAGCTTTCATGTCATCCCTCAAATCATGATCCAGATCTCACTCTTCTGTCTTGAGTGCAAGATACTTTTCACAGGTGAAGAGTACATCACTTCCTGAGCATGCACAATTGAGTTTACCTGGTTCCCACTGCCATTTTTGCCCGACTTTGCCTTCATGCTTGTGCAACATTATACGGTATGTCCTCTTTATGGATAAATTGTTCAAATTGCTTCTGTAGCAGTGTCTTATTCTGCACTATTAGTTTTTTGCCATGTGTTGCAATAGCTCACTACTTCATTATAGCTTTGACTCAGTTTTGTGTCAAGCCATTCTAGGGACCAGCAATAGCCATTCCATGAGGGCTTATAGGTGCACAACTATACCCAGATGTACACTTACTAATTTTTTTCAGGATACCAGTATTAAATACTTTAGTGCAGCTCTGGTTCCACAAGGTAATTAAATTTCATAGTGAGGTATGTCTCAAAGGAAGCTGAGTGCTTGAGTGTGATGCAAGTTTCACACATGAATAAGACCTCGATGATGAGGAAGCTTTAAAACCGCTTGCATGGTCTCGAAAGCGAGGTTGCCATAATGCTGCACCATTATTCAAAGAAGGTGATATAGGGGTTTGCAATACTGGGAATTTCATTCACTTGAGTGCTAGAAGACCATTTATTTTATGTAACTTTGTACAAGACATTGTTTATAAATTTTCTTATTTTTTGTACGTTAATTCTACTGGATAAACAAAATTTATACCTTTACCAGTCATCTGGGACCTCCCCCCCTTCTCTGAAAACTTTAAATATACTTTCCACAAATGCAGACCTCTAACTTTTTAAACTTCTATCTTTAGTAACAAAGAACAAAAGTACACCCTTCAAAAAAGCATTCTGCCAAAACTGCTGGGGTTAAATAATTCTCATCAAATTCATGCTAACTTTGCTCATCTTTCTACAGTTATCTGACAGGTATTTGAAAATCCATTGATCCATAACAGGTTATAGTGAAACAGGTCTCCAATCAAGACTACATGAACACCAGCAAATGCTTCAGAGTTGAATGTAAATCCTGCAGTCTGAGGTTAAATTATAATGTAACTGAACATTCAATTTCCCACCATGGATACCTCTAACAGCAGTACTTGTAAGTGCATCTACTTGGTTTGCAGGCTATTCAGAAGATCTGAGGATGGCTTGTGATATTCAAGTCCTCCGTTATATGCAGAGCAAAAGGGATGGTTGATTCTTCTATTCATTACATGTATGTGCTGCTTTTGCTTTTGCTGCTGGAGCATAATACAACTGAGAATTTGAGTCTTCTGGCCTTCGTATGAACGTTAGTACCTGTTATAATGCTTGGTACGGAATTCTTGTAAGTACAGAATTCCCTACTTTGGCTCCACCTGTCAAAAATATACATATTGGATCCTGCTTGGTGTTAATCTGCTTCATGATGCATGAAAAAAAAAACTCTGGCTGCTTTACTCTTAGCAAACGAATCGTCTCCCCAATTTGTCATGTAGAATCGAGCCTGCCAGCACCTGCATTTCTTGGGCAGCTGTTGTTGAATGCAGACAGATGTCAGCTGCTATATGCATTCTGACAAAACTTGTTGGGTTATGCAATATATCTAATGCTACTGATGTTGGCCTTACTCATCTGTATTTGTTGGACACGATCACTATACTTTCAAGATTTATTATCAAACTTTTCTGTCCACAGCATCTTCAAGAAAGATACATTTACAGCCCCTTGTCACTCTTGACCTGATTTCTTCCACTAAAATATTAATATAATGTTTAATTTTTAAGGCTTTTCAAAATTACAAACTAATGATATTATAGGCCAATCTTCCTACAGGTGACCATAATGCTAACCAGTATGTATCTTAGCTCTTTCAGTGACAATCACGTAATAAGTCAATCTACTGAAGTCAAACTAGTCTGAATTATCACAAAGAATCCCAAATTCATACTCCTCGCAAAAATACCTTTCATTCAAGTACCAGTATGCCTCTATTTCCAAACAGAATACCCCAGGTCAACAGCTTTTCTCGGTGCACTGCATCCAATGCATGGCATCAAGAAAAGCTGTTGACTCAGTCCAAAATTTGGCACTGAAAGGGTTAAAAATTCCAGCTGACACGCACAAGAAAGTTACCAAATTGAATGCAAAAGATGTGAAAAACTGAGGGGAGAGTGGGCCAGGCATAGCAAAAATTAACCTCCATTCTGAAACAAACAGTTTTTAGATTTCTTTTATCAGGCTTGAATTGTGTGATCTAAAGAGATATCATGCAAATATTCTACCTTATAAAATCCTTGATTTTTGTAAGAAAAATATAAGTTTTCAAATATATACACGTATATATTGGCTACTTTACGGCTTTGCAGGTTTGATTTTTAAATGTAGATCTTTACAGTGTACCTAAGTTTACAGGCCACCCAGGGCTGCCAGTGCAGTATGGTCACCCTTGAATCAGTATGGGAGCATACTGTTAATCACATGGGCCTCCAATATCCAAGTTTTGCAACATATATATTTTCATTTGCAGGACCACCAATGGACCGTAGAAAATCAGGTTTTCAAGTTTTTCTGTGCATGAGAGAGTCCTACAGATTACATGATCTGTGCAAGCACAATTAGACATATATACTACTCACACCATTAACTCATTCCATACCAGTCCCTGTTTTTTCTGCATATTTACCTAGATTTAATACGATAATTACATTTTTAAATTCTTCATGATAAGAGCTTTCGTTCAAGTACCAACATGCCTATAAGTTAGTGGTTCTGGCACTGACCAAGGCCTGTGACCATAGTATGGAACGAGTAAACCTTGTGTTCTTTCATTTTTGAATGATATGATGAGGTTGTTATGAACAACTTAACAAATTTAAAACTACAAGGAGTACTATTGCATGATATATGTATCCAAAATGAGAGTTAAAAGGCACACTAAAAATATCTATGTTTAGTTATTTCCTCTATTTTGATGCAAAGCGATAACACATCTTCGTAATATGGTGTTCCAAACATTCAAATGTCCCAGTATGCACATAATGTACACACATTTTTTTTTTCATTTTTTTTTTCTTTTTTTTTTTTTTTCTTTTTTTTTTTTTTTTTTTTTGTGAGTGGAACACAGGCTGGTAAAGATGCATTGCCACTGACTTGCAAAAGAGATTTATCATTGTTGGCCTCTGAGTGCACAGTACTGCATGGGCACAATAGTACACCTAATCAGTCCCAGTCTTCATCTTCACTGCCTATGTCTTCACTGTGCCTTGTAAATATTGTGACGGTTACAATACAGTCATGTACATTGTCCCACATTTCATCATGCGCTGCACGAAGCCACTTTTCAGTGCAGACATATTATTTTTTTCAGCAGGCACAGTTTTACATACAGTTTTCCTGCATCTATATTTTGCCAGTTCTGTCAGAGCGCTGGAAACAGAGTCTATAGCTTTGTGGCTATAGGAACATATGTACAATTCTTAATTCTTCACCCACAGTTTGTTGGTGATGAAAGGTCTGGGGATGGAATGTTATCTGCCTACCATACCACAGCCTCATTGTGCACAGCACATTCTCAGGATCCATTCCTTCTGACAATCTGTTCGACTCATTTCCAGCATTTTTTCCCATTCTTACAATGCCTGGGTGACAGTGATAACAGTCCTTTTATTCGAGCAACAAAGGCATTAATATGCTGAGCCTATTTGAGAACTGTGAGGAGAGTAGACCACTCATAGGCATGTTCAGCAATTAGGGTATAGATGCACCCACGTACATTATAGTAAGTCACATTTCTTTGACCCATAACTAAATTACCCTGTCTGGCTGGTGTACAACTTCACAAGTACTGCTCTTCAACTGGGTGGAAAAAAAACAACCCCCCCCCCAAAAAACTGAACTATCTTCATATGTCAAAAATGCTGACTTTGGGCAGAACTACATATTTACCAGATACCTCACTCCCTGTTTTCATGAGCAAGTTTTTGCAATGCAATGAACCTGCTAGGAGCCAGTTAAGCACTATCTTTTGCACAAAATCTTTCAACTATTTCAGACTCTTTCCACTGCAAAAAGTTTGGAAACACTGGACTGGTGGGTTAAATTTACTACCTGATGGGATGCAACATAATAGGATTTGTGGTAATACATACTCTCAAAATCCTTCAGAGAATGATCTTGGCACAGAAAGAGGCTATCGAAATGAAATTGTGAGCATTTTTTGTCAATGTCAATGTGACGGGTATGTCTTGATCTAAGAAATACCTATTTGGTTCATCTCCACTTGGAAGCAGGCATTTTTGAAAAACTGCCAATGCACTACTAGTTGATGAGGCACACGCATATATCTATAACAGGAATGTCTTTCTGGATGGAAGTCGACCACTGTTGTCACTATTAAAGAAAATGAAATTGCCCTTGATAAAATGTGATGGTGTCTACAATCTTTCCACCTCCATCTCGTTCAGTATTAATTGGCAAGCTGGGTTTCTACCCTGAAAATCCTAGGATATCTACTCCATACTGAAGGTATTGAACTGATGCTTTGCTTCTTGTAGCCTGCTGGACTGCTACACCTGTAGACCCTGAGGCCATTCATGTCTGTAGCTGATGGGTGAATTTGGATGCCTTGGTGTACATGATACTTGCTGATATGATTTGTAATCATACATTACATCTGACAGTGTATGTTTTGAGCTAAGTGTAACAGGATTTTCTTCCCCTGAGATGGCATGCTGCTCAGTGTTTGAAGCCCTGCATGCTGGACCTGTTAATTGCCTATGAAGAAATATATGCAACATTTTTTGGACTCTTGCCTTGTTAAAGCAAGAAGCATACCCTTTACAAATACCCATGGGGCCTTCACTTTACTTGAAATTTGTGAACAAGGAATTTTGGCAACATTTGAACACTGCCTGTATATCTTTTTTAGATGCCTGGGAAAAAACTGCTTCACCAACAGCACAATCAGCTGTATACTGTAGGAGCAAATGCAATCTGACCCATTTTTTTCAACATGCGGTTTTGGGGATATAACACTTTTCTATTTCAACCTGAATTTCCTGTTTTCCCCAAGAATATGGGTTTTCTTCAACTCCGGCCATTCTCTGCATACTGTTTTGGTCCATCACTTTAACATCAATCATTCCAGCCTGTGCTAATTTCTCAGCATGCTGAAAAATTCTATTTCTCCTGCTACATGTATCAATGTAACACTAGCGGTGATCAGTTTGAAGTAGATGTGGTAGCTGTTCAATATGGCTTGCTGCTACTGAACATACAATCATGCAATTGCAGACCCAGCATTGAAGATGGTGCATTATACTTGTTACCATGAGCATGTATTGATTCATTAAGCGAATTTTCCATTTGTCATTTGTACTTTCTGCCAAAAGACTACAAGCCGATCAGTGACTGAAAAACACTTGGCCAGGACAAACGAACAGACACACGGACGGACGCGTAGGTGACGACAATATACCCTTGAGTAGGTCAAGGTTCCATCTATTTGACCCAATGACAAAGCTTTAGTGCAAATTAATGCAATGAGCAGAGATATCATGGCAAGGCCATTTTTCATCAATGCAGTGCTGTGACCAAAATATGTGACCCAGTGACCTAGTTTTCACTAGGTGCCTGAGGCATCCTTAGGACCAACTATCATAAATATTTGGTGCAGCTACAATGAGAAAATTAAAATTTGAAGATATCATGGTACCACCATTTTTCTTTAATGTAGCACACTGTGACCTAAATATGTGACCCAGTGACCTAGTTTTTGACAATCTTCTGAGGCATCCTTAGGACTAACTGTCATAAATAATTGATGAAGCTACATTCAATATGTTTTTAATTCTTGTGTTAATGCCAAAATTGTGTTAATGCCATTTTTTCTTTAATGAACTATGACCTAAATATGTGACCTAGTGACCTATTTTTTAATAGGTACCTGAAGCACCTCAATAACCCCCGTGATAAAAATTTGGCTCTAAAAAGCGAGTATTTTTGGAGATATGGCGTTAGCAAGGCATGGATGGACGGATGTGCAGATGACGACAATACCCCTCCAGACTAGAAGACCCAGGGATAAAAATACATGGTGCATATACTGTTATTGTTTTATGACTGCTTTTACTTACTCTAGTATAAAATTATTCAGATCCTCAATTGATGCAATCTAAGTGTTTTTGGTGAAATAGAAATGGTCTAACTACAAAGAATTAATAAATTTTAGCTGATTGGTGGTACATTTTTGGTATGAAACAAAAGCGAAGACATATGCAAATATATGTATGTACATTGTAGGAAAAGTTGGCAATATCTTTTCCCATAGCTTAGATTATATGTAAGAAGTAAAAATACAGGATGCCAAACTTCAACAATTGCGGCCCATGAAACACCAATGGTTAACACACACCTCTTGACTAATTGGCAGAAGCAAGACATGAGGGTTTTAAAATTTGTGGTCCTCTTTAGCCAGAAGGGCTATGGGTTTGTGTCTTCCAACTACTTTTCACTGTAATTAGTATCTTAATATCACTTTTAAACCCATTGTGTGCAGAAATACAAATTTGCTCATGGTTAATTTCTGTGCATCTGACATGTTCATATAAATGTTACTAGTCTACTTAATTGTCAATAAAAGGGAGCTAGTTTAGCCAAGGTTTCCAAATACACAATATTCATTAAGGCAATATACACTTGACCCAAAAGAATGTTGGGCTTGGTATTCAGCTCAATACAAACAAAATTGCTAATTGAAACTTCTCCTGTGAGCAAACATTAGCGGGATGTCAAAGTTCCTTCTTAAAATAAATCCCTCTTACTGATACTTATAGATGAGACCTATGAGGGAGTTGCTACATCCAGCCTCAACTGACTCCTGACTGCAATGGTATTTCCAATTCCCCCAGAGGTACAAGCAGTTGATTATGTGTAATTACCCTCAACGCTTTCACAAACACAAACTTAAAAGGGTTCACAGAACCACAAAAATATCAATTCACAGAACCACAAAACATCAATATTTTTTTATACATTTATAGATATTCAATATGATAGTAGTTACACAATCTAATCGATTGAATCATCCAGTAAAATGAACATTTGTTGATGGTTCAGATGAATACCAATCACTTTTACACAACAATGCAGTCATAACTGTGATCTAACAATGCCTGCAAACTTAACCATGGTTATATTTAACTAAGACACATGACTTGCTAAGCCTATCACATACATCTGGGTCATTCTTTATGTACAATATGTGTTCTGTGCATTTCCAAAAAATAACTTTCTCTATGTTTATATTATCTAAAACACAAGCTGAATCAGTCACTATATTTAGAGTACAGTTTAGAAAAGAAAAAGCAAAATAGAAAAAGAGCATGTTGTGGAGGTCCACTTGACACTCAATGCTAACAGAGGTACATGTTTAATAAATGTAGATAAGAAAATGGATCAACGTTGACCAGAATGACAGGAGTGCTGTCGCATGTTCCACCACAAATAAATGGTTTACGTACTTCTTGGGGCCTTCAGAAGTCATTGCAATCAAGGCGTATAGCACCAACAAGACAACTGTTTCATTTATATTTCAGTTTTGACACTCTGCATCCGTAGTGTAATTTATCCTTTTGGCATCAGAGTGATCAAAATAGAATTTGAAGGTTTAGCAAATGGAACAAGTTGACGCTGACGCAGTCCATTTCTCCCGCCCACATAATTTTAAAACAAAGATAACTGTATATTTGGCAGACCCTGGGTGACCTTGAATGGGGTCAAGGTCACTTTCCTTTGAACTTGATGTGACTACTAATAAGGGTGACCTACTGTAAAAAATTCATGATCCTAGCTTTACTGGTTCTTGAGATATCGCACGCAAGAAATGTGAGATGGATGAACTGCCTCTGGTGACCTTGAAATTAGGTCAAGGTCAAGGTCCTTCAAGCATGACATAAAACCTTACAAGGTTGATCAACTGTAAAAGTTAAGTGACACCTTCAAATTCGATGTAGACCCTAACAAGAGTGATCAACTGTGAAAATTTCATCATCCTATCATATCTGGTTCTCAAGATATCGAGCGCAAGAAGTTTAGAGATAAATGACCCTGGTGACCTTGAAATGGGGCCAAGGTCACTCTCCTTCAAACTCGACGTGAACACTTATAAGGGTGACCAACTGTAAAAAATTCATGATCCTAGCTTAATCTGTTCTTGAGATATCGCGCGCAAGAAATGTGGGACGGACGCACGGACGCTAGTCATTACTATATCCCCCCCCCACTTCGTGGGCGGGAGATAATAAAGTCATTTTGAAATAGATAACTCTGCCAACCTATTGAATGTCCTGTGCTGTGACCAGAATTCAGCACATAAAATGCTTTCAGCTAAGACTGGAATTTTAATGCTCAAAATTTTCCCTCTCCGCTTCAGATCAATGGACCAGATTCAGCTGGTTATTGTTCACCCTCATCAGTAATGGACAGTGCATCTCATCTGTCAACAACTCTCGGCCAAAACTGTCACAAACAACTCAAAAATTTTTCTTTGTATTTTAACCCTTTTCTGTTGAGAACAAGACTAAATCAGCAGCTTTCTTCATTGTGGAGTAGATACATCAGGAAATTTAAGGTTTCAATTCTCAGCAAAAATATTTTATATTAAAATTAAATTTTAGCACAATCACAAAAGATGAAAGCTTACATTGGGGCACTTGTAGAAGTTAGAATGACATCTCTATCTATTATAGTGTTGAAGATATTCAAAATGAAATTTCGAATACTGCTAATTAGCATAATTTAAATTGCTACAACTTTTGTTTTATATTCATTACATGCACAATGGTCAATAACCCCTTAGTAGAAGTTGTAGTGACATCTCTATCTATAAAAGTGTTGAAGATATTCAAGTTTTAAAATTTCAAATGCTGCTAATTAACATAATTTAAATTGCTACAACTTTTATTTTAGATTCATTACATGCACAATGGTCAATAACCCCCTAGCGCAGGTTGAAATGACATCTCTATCTATAATAGTCCTGAAGATATTCAAGATTTAAAATTTCAAATGCCGTTAATTAACATAATTTAAATTGCTACAACCTTTGTTTTAATTCATTAGATGCACAATGGTCAATAACCCCTGAGCTGAAGTTGGAATGACTTCTCTATCTATTATACTTTTGAAGATATTCAAGATCTAAAATTTCAAATGCCCTAATTTGCATAATTTTAAACATCTTCCTTGGCTCTGTATAAAAAGGCCCAACTCCTTGCATGGAGGTACAACCATGCCAAGTTTGGAGTTTCTATGTATAATAGTGTCAGAGAAAAGTGTGGGACAAATTCACTGGTAAAGAAGAAAGAAAGAACTAGAAAAGAAGATTTGCTTCACAGCAAATCTGGGTACCTTCAAAATGAGAACAGTTTGAAATGCTACACTTTGCCATTGTTCAACATTAATCTAAATTTTGTTGTATTACCCTAATTTGCATAACTTAAAATACCACAACTCTTGTTCCTGGTTTATTGGATGTGGCAATGTCACAAACTTTTAAACCGAAGTTGAATGACACCAATATCTATAATAGTTTTGAAGATATTCAACATTTTAATTCTATGTATTTGCCTAATTTGCATGAATAAAATTGTGCAATTTCGGATCATAGTTCATTGGATGTGGCTGTGTCACATACCTATGAATTGGAATTGGAATGGCAACTGTATGTATGATAGTTTTGAAGCTATTCGAGATTTTAATCCTGAAAAATCACCTACTTTGCATAAATTAAAATCCTACAACTTTTGTTCATGGTTTATTGGATGCGGCTTTGCCACAAACCAATAAATTAAGTTGAAATGGCATCACTATCAATAATAGTTTTGGAAATATTCAACTTTTAAATTTTCCAATGCCCCTAATTAGCATAATTTGAAATTCTACAACTTCGATATACTGTCCATAAAATTGGCAGGTGTCACAAACCTGTACATGCACAATGAAATTTTGTGTCTGTCTGCAATAGTTTGGAAGATATGGAGCTTTTAAAATTTTAATTGCTCCTAATTTACATAATTTTAAACATCATGTCTATTCCAAATGTGATGCACAATTTCATTTGTTACGTCAGTCACCATGGCAAGTTTGGTGTTTTCAGAATAATAGTGTCTTAGCCAACCCAAACCTTCCAAATCATACACCTAGCATGCATGGCTACAAGGTTGTCTATGAAACAGGTTCAAGCTCATTTACTATGAATGCAAAATGGTTGCCCAGCAGGGTTTCCTCCAGAACCAAATTTTAGGGTACGGAAACGTGCCAAAGGCATGTCACATGCTGAAGCCATATAACTGGGGGTGGGGTGGGGGTGTTCTTGGGCCCTCCCCTAGAAAACCTTTTAAACTTAGATACTGCTTTAGAATCAATTTTATGGCACTTCTGGAGGCTAAGGGAACCAAAAAGGCTTTGAAAGTCTTAATTTTTAGCCCCAGAATGTACCAGCTTGTATCAGTTTGCATGTTACTTTCAAACATTTTACAGTACGGAGTCTTACCCTCAGAAAATTTTAGCGTATGGAATTTTACCCATTTTACGCTCTGGCAGAAACCCTGCCCAGCACCATGAAGGTCTATGCTGCATAAGAAGCCCTGGATACTTGTGTACTGTAGGGAAATTCAGTGAATTTAGCATACATTAAAATTCACCAACTTTTGTTTGCATGCTATTGGATTTGCAAGATGTGTCAAACCTACATGTATAAGTTAAAACTTTGTGTCTATCTATAATAGTTTGGAAGATATCGAGTTTTAAACATTTTAATTGCCCCTCATTTGAATAATTTTAAAGATCATGACTATTCCAAACCAAATGGCACAGTTTCATTAGTAGGTCAGTCACCATGGCAAGTTTTGGTGGTTTTGGGTATAATACTATCTGAGAAAAACTCCGGACAAATTTGCGTGCCATGGAATGCATGGAAAAACTTGGCTTGGCACCCAGATAGATAGATAGATACATGTACAGTACCGCCGGAAAGTATTGCTCCATGTCCACGCGTGCGCCTCGCGCGGGTCTCATGTTACCCGGCGGAGGACCCCGGGTGGTACCACGCTTGGCGTGGTGCTTGCTGAGTAATAGGTCGCGAGGTCACACGTTCAAGGCCTGTGGTAGTGGAACCTCGCGAGGTCGCACGCCCGAGGCGTCTGACTGAGGGCCCTACCTGGCACCGCAGTCAGACTCGTCACTGCGTTTGAAACAATAATCCAAATATTCGCGATAATTAATTTTTTTCCGTGAAACATTCATTGTACCTTGGACATTGAAAAAGCTTCATTTGTCGCCCTATCTTTATATTATACACTTGAAATATTTTACTTCTGCCTGTACGTTTGGTGGACATGCACCAGGAAGCAGCACTATCAGTATCAGCATGTGACGTCAAGTTTCATATCGTAGAAACAATTGTCAATGCCTGCCGGTGAGCAAATCATGGCTTTCTGCACAAAATGTTACGATCAAAATTTTGTTTTTAATTTCATGTTACTTCCTTTGACGGCAATCGTACAGTTCCCGTGCCCCTGATAATGCAGAGAGTGTGATGTCACAAACATTACCCACAGATTTCAATGACCAGTGCTCATCGGTTTTTCAGTACAGATTTCCAAACGCGAATATAAAATCTTCAGACAAACCTATTGGTCTATTTCTTTTCAATTACCATTTAAACGTTATTAGGATATTGCAGACTAGCATGGTAACAGAAACCATATAAAAACTGAGATCTTTCACATCCACATCCTCATAAAAAGAGAAACAGAAATCAAACTCAACCTCAAACAAAAAAAAACAACAAAAAAACTTTATCGTTTCCGTTCCTTTGATCAGGAATTCTACCACATCTTACACGTGCAGACTTGCAGGACATGCAGTACATGTGCCTCCACATAAAAACACTACAGGATAAATAATCAAATTTAAAGGTGGGCGAGAGCTCCTCCGGCTCCTCCATGGACCTAGTTGTCAACTGCTAAGCTCTATGACCAGGAGACTTCTATACAAAGTGCATAAAAAGAAAAATAATTGCCAATTTCGCCACAAAATACTTTCTTTTTAATCAATTATGAGATATCCAAAATGGAAGAAATTGCTGAGGCCAGTGAGGGCCTACTTGACACGTTGGCCGATGTTCTGAGTCCACGTGGCTCATGAATATTAAATGAGCATGTTGCGGGGCTTACAAAATTTAATTCAGGGTGGTCATGCAAGGATTGCATCATGCAAGTAGATTTATAATGAAAGTCTCAAGAAAAGTAGTTGCTACATGCTGACTTAACATTTGTTAGACAATATAGGAAGTGTGCCACTGAAAGTAACAAACGAACAAAAATTATCTGATGACTGATCACGGTAAATTCACTCATTTTCAATTAAGTTTCCTGTGTCGACACCAGCATTTGGCAGTGTCCTGGAAGAAACAAGTTTTGACATCCAGACTGTTACAAATGTACAGGTTCGTCCGGCAAGGCTAATCTCATTAGGATCTTGTGTTTAGTAATTAAGTACTCAGACACCATGATAAGCAAGCAGCGGGGGAGCAATTAACCCATGCATGTGTGTATTACGCTGTTACTGTTAGACCGCTCTGGTTTTTTCTACAATTTTTGTTGAGAGAGAGAGAGAGAGAGAGAGAGAGAGAGAGAGTGAGAGAGAGAGAGAGAGAGAGAGAGGAG
This sequence comes from Hermodice carunculata, assembly GCA_964020975.1. Taxonomy (NCBI): domain Eukaryota; kingdom Metazoa; phylum Annelida; class Polychaeta; order Eunicida; family Amphinomidae; genus Hermodice; species Hermodice carunculata. The sequence continues at coordinate 6,682 of CAXHWN010000779.1, read as the reverse complement.
ATGAGAGAGCGAGAGAGAGAGAGAGAGAGAGAGAGAGTAGAGGAGAGAGAGAGAGAGAGAGAGAGAGAGAGAGAGAGAGAGAGACAGAGAGAGAGAGAGAGAGAGAGAGAGAGAGAGAGAGAGAGAGAGAGAGTTGCACACACCGGTCTGGACCATGCAGATGAAGTCTGGTCTGCAGAGCTGTCAATCATTTGCTTGCCGTCCTGGACAATCTCGTGACGCAGGCAACTGGCAAGGTGCCAACATTACCACACCACACAATTGCAGTTTGGGGCTGTTTGAACTTGAAGTAGCGTCGGTTGCAAGGAGCTGGCTTCAAACTTTCAGTTTTAAACGCGTGCTTTGGCACAACAAAAGCTGGTCATACCTATATGCCGACACGTCAAAGTATCGTTACATCAGGAAAAAAAAAAAAAGAGAATGAAAAAAAGAAAACAACAGGTCAGAACTGGCGGACAAACTTTGATGCCGAAATACAATGACAAATTGAAATGTGGCCGACAAATGATCGACCCATTCAAGCACTGGCCCGGGGGCCTAACTTGTGCAGGGATGATGTGATGACCACTGTCTGATGATCAACACACACACACTTGCACACACACGATTCTTGCTTTTGCACTTTCACAAAGTTTCAGATCTTGCGATGCGAGTTATATGGACAGTACATGGTGACAGTCATTTGAAGTGCCGGCATCATTAATACTGTCAGCTGGGCATTTTGACATTACAATGTATCTATCCTTGATTTCCCAATTAATTACGATGAATTTGTGTGTGTGTGTGTGTGTGTGTCTTTTCTTCCTTGCCACGTGACGGTGATTGTAAAAAGTTACGGCGACTCAGAAATGTATTCAATTTAGGCCTCATGTGTAACAATGTACATGAATCAATGATTCCACACATGATACAGTCATCAAAATCAAATGCAGGAAGATTGCAAGCGAATGAAAAATACCAGTCCGTTGTTACCATTTTGCTAACGGAGGGTATACAGTGTCAGTAGGCTTCCTGGTAAGCCCGGAACAGTTGCATGGAACTCTGATCAAAATTGACCGGAAGAAGAGGGCTATCGCACGTTAAAAAAATTATCATTTCATGTTAAATTATGTCGAAGTCAATATTAATTCTTCTGTATACATAAGGAAAATGCTAGCCGTGATGCCCTGTTGACATAATGGACTCGCCCGTTGTCATGGGTGACCACAGCTATGACCACGAAGAGAATTTTTCTGGGGCACGGTTGGTCACATAATCGATATTTTCAGAAACTGAGAAACGGAAGCCTGCATGTCTGGCGTGCCACCGGCAAACAAGTCGAAACTTTTGTTATCTTTGTAGTAGCCGTGGAAGTTTTCTTGGTGCTTTCTAATCAAATTCAGTGTGCAGGTAATCTGTTCTACGCTTTGTGATGTGCAAGCTCACTGTTAGCAAGGAGGGTAGTCTAAGTGCACCCTGACCAGGGTCAGGGATGCAGCCTAAGTCAAGCATACGGCCTCACGCAACCACACCCACACGGCCACTAAATATCCTCACAAAATTGCAATTGTCTTTTAAGTTTTCGTTGTATTCCAACATAGATCTGGATGTATTATGGCAGTATATCTAACACCCAAGGACAGGTACATTGTTATGTCGTTACCGTCAGGCTGGAAATGCTGTCGTTTACAAACTCGTTTTACCAGCCTTGTTGCTTTATTATATTGGTTGCTGTGGGCATTGCCATGGCATTGTGACTGGCTATGTTAATTGTAATGAACATTATCATCTGTACATTTGCAACGGACGTGGAAAACCTTTTCCTCGGAAAATAAAACTATTGGTATGAAAATATTGATCGGTCGGCAAATATTTATTTTATTTTTGTAAAGTTTCTAATAAAATGAACAAAAAAAAAAAAAAAGAAAAGAAAAGAAAAAAAGAAAAATACCCATCAAAATAGTTACGGAGGTAACGCACATTTGCCCGAGTTTTCACAGATTATGACTTGAGAGGTCATCCCACGAGAGAGAGAGAGGGGGGGGGAACAAAGCCTGGCAGATCATATATAACCAAATGTATTCTATCTGTAATGTCTATAATATGCTGGTGTCTCTTAAATCAGACAGCAACACCCAGCATGCACGCTCCTAAAACTCGTAAAGTCGTGTAGGCCTATAACAATCTCGTATGCTTGTGCGTTCACACTGCATTCATGGGCCCCTTGCTCCCCTCCTCCTCTCCACAGCAGCACCATTTAATTAACCTCAACTGATATTAAACCCCAACAGTTTCTCTCTGAAGAGTCAACTGGTTTGACGCCGTTAATAAATTTGCTGAATATACAATTTTTTTTTTAAAGTAGAAAACTCGTATCTGATGTCGCCTGTATTCTTCCACTCTTCTCTTTCCGTGGTATGAGCTTTGTTAAAATTCCCACTGCTTAAATTAAATTTCAAATCACTCATGTTCTCTCTGTATACACACACACACAAATAATGTTCAACTGGAGCCAAACAAAAGAAATTGATATCTTTCACTTATAAAATTTTAAAGAAAGGAAAAGAAATAGATGAGAAAAAAAATATGATTTCATTCCCCTGTAGTAGATTCAATTAGACCTTCTGTCTGTCTCCCTATAGAAGCCAAATTATCAGAGAAAGGTCATAGGGACAAATTTATTTAAAGAAAGAGTACCTTTTCAGTGATGTGGGCCTAATGTAATTGAAAAAAAAAAATGAAAAGGAATGAGAGAAGCTTTTCATTTGGATTTATCAAAAAAAAAAAAAAAAAAACACAAAAAATCATGCAAATCAGAGCACCTTGGCCGCGTAATACACACATGCATGTGTTAATTGCTCCCCTGTTGTTTGGTTATCAGATCGTTATCAACAGACACTGATCCCTTTACCGCAATGATGATTGACCTGGGAAAAAGGCAAGAGTGGACTCTTCATTCTTCGGCCCATACAAATGCATCACAGTAATGTTCTCTGTGTTGTTGGCCCATGTGTCTTTTCGTGTCCGAGAACCCGACTTAAATATTTGTCATCATGCAGCAGTATGATGTCGGGCCATTAAACACTTCACACTTATCCCTTTATTGGTTGGACCAGAAGACCAAGTGAGCAGTTTTCCATGCATGGTGTGCGCATACCCTTTGCGCCCAGACGGGAACCTGTTGACTGTGGTTAGGCCCGTTTCATGGAAGTCCATGGGTGTTATCATCCTGTTCGGTTTTCTCTCTAGCCCCCTCCCAAAACAAACGAAAAAAAAAGAGGTGGAGGAAGGGAGGGGCAACAAAAGAGGAAGGGGAGAGAGAGAGAGAGAGAGAGAGAGAGAGAGAGAGAGAGAGAGAGTGTGTAACCCGTAGATGGCCAGAGCAATGATCTCTTTTCATAGATAGAGAGAGAGAGAGAGAGAGAGAGAGAGAGAGAGAGAGAGAGAGAGAGAGAGAGAGAGAGAGAGAGAGAGAGAGAGTCAGCATGTATGGAAACTACTGATTCAGAAGGCATATACATGTAGATGTATTAAGATTTTGATGAGAGAATAGGATTATCAAAGTATCAATGATGTATTTAAAAATTCAGTTGTGGATTCCGTTGGGTTCCTACGAGATATATACAGTGTACCAGTGTTGCTAAGATTAGATAAGATGCACGACATGAATGAGTGACTATTCGACTGCACCGCATACACAACAGGGTAATATGTCTGCCAACACAACACGACAAAACAAGATATTTGCAATACGCACATCACAATCCTATAAAACACATAACGTATTCAGCATATACAACACATTACAAGCTGGAGTAAAGTGTCACTTGCTTCGGGAGATCAGGATTGAGGGAGGGGAACTCCCAGCAGTGATAGGGGTGAGGGTGAAGGTGCAAGGGGGGGGGGGGGGCACTGCATTGGTTGGTACCTTGGAGGAAAGTTAGTGATTCCTCCAAGGTTGGTACATTGTGTATGTGTATGTGCCGCTACATCATAGGATATATACTTTTTCACAAATTGGTATCGAATGGGTCATCAAAACAAATACATTTGGTACAGACCGGGTATAGAAAAAAGCCAACAGCTGCCTAGCACACACAGGCAGGGTGTTGTTTTTACTAATTGCAGCCCTGTAATTAGGTCAGATTTGCTCATTGTGGGCCTCCATCTTCTCAGTGACAGAAAACAAATACTACAAGTTATCACAACAGTATACCAGCCGTCTGCAAAAAGGTTCCACGCACAGTGGGGTTTTTTGGTGGATCACATACATCTTGGTTATTTATATATGTTTAAATTCGCCATATACAATGCAAATTTGTATTACCTTTAAAAATTCATAATAAAGTGAGAAGCAGTACATATAAATCGAAACGAATACAAGAATCTCATGACACAAACAAATCAGAGTCAAGAACCATTAAATCTATTGACACCTGAATACGGCACCATCAACGAGATAAACATACTGGCTATGATGTGCTTACAAAAGAAGATTTCAGTGACTTCTTGGAAAGAAAAAACTGAAAATCCTTTTGTCTCTTGTGTTTACTAAATTTTGAAGCATGCTGACTGACAGGATGTCATTAAATGGTCTAGAAAAAAACTTTGTTTGGAGCGTATGAATGAATGAAACTAATATCAAATAAAACATTTGGGACCAAACAGATGTTTGGTTTGCACTGTAAAAGCGCTTTTTTGTGTGTGCTTTTTTTTGGGGGGGGGGGAATCAAAGGCACAAAGCTCTCTCTCTCTCTCTCTCTCTCTCTCTCTCTCTCTCTCTCTCTCTCTCTCTCTCTCTCTCTCTCAGTTGTGGAAAAGCTGAGTGCTAGGTTGCGTTCTTTGCCAAACTGAAAATTAAATATTACATTTACCGATGTTGTTGGGTAGTGCCGCTGGAAAGATCAAGCATTGTGGATTCCTGGAGTATGTTCCTTGTCAAATCACACTCTTTGTATTAAGAACGTGCACACATTTCACAAAAGATGATGTAAAAAATCCTGCCATGAACAGAAAGTTAGGTGTGCCCAAATGTCGGACAAGAGAAGGTATTTGGCTCCACGTTATTTTGGTTCACCTTCAAGCTGAAAATTATGTCCCAGCCCTTGACTGTGAGAACTTCATTTTTTTTAATACACATCGGGCCTAGATTTACAACTTTATTTTGCAAACTTCGCTGCATCGGTGCTGAATAACACCTGCCGACTATAGTGGACATTTTATATCTAAAAACTGACATTGTGTCTAAACATATGCAAATTTCAAAATTGGTCAACAGATCGGGGGTCAGATTACATGTATGCGTGCGTCCTGCGTCATAGACGCAAAAAAAATGAAAAGACGCCTGGAAATTAATAAAACATTGTCATTTTGCGTCTCTGTAGACGCACGCACAAAATACACGATGCATTTTGAATGATACAACTGCAATAATTAACTCAAACTTAGAAACTTTGCGGTCACTGTGTTTTGCATCGTCCACCATTTTCATAATTATGTAGGCCTATTATACCGGTGTAATCCCATGATCTTCGTCTCTCTTTGTAACAGGCTCTGTTATATTTGCTAAGAAAAAAATATTCCTGGGGCATCCCTCCAAAAATTCCCCAGAATGAGAATAGATACATGTACGTCATTTCATCTCATTATACATGTAAATATGCGGAGAGCACTTCCAGGCTCCGCGTTGGGTGGATTTGATCACGTGCCGCTCACTATCCAATCAAACTCGTTGCCCATGTGCCTGTCTCATGTTCGCAATGTCGGGAAGGTACAACTCGGCTTTACGCAAAGATAAGTAGACCAAGATGTTCAATTTTCACATCATATTTTCAACAAAAAGACTTCATCGAACAAATCTAGACACAAATAAAGGCACGAGTGAAAATTCCGTACGGAAGACAGGGAAAATACGCAGATTAGTCACTGCATGGTCACACGTGGACGAAGCGAAGATGTGTTGCTGATCGCTGTCTCCATTCATTGCGTCACGTCGTTATTGATGTTTTTTTTTTAAACAAAATTTGGTTGTTTTGTGCTGATAAAATTGGAGGGGTTTTTACCACATCTTGTCAACGGATAGCAAATTTATCATTAATTTCCCAGAATTGGGCGCGTCATGGCTATATAGGAGAGTCATAAGCCTAACCATAAACAACAATAAAAGTAAATAAAAAAAAAAAAAAAAAAGTACGGGTATTCTTTCCTGCAGCAGCAAAATAACTACTGATCAGCTCCACCAAAACTGATCGGTATACGCGCAGGCTCCAAGCCCATGTTAATTATTTTATTTACAGGAAAATACACGGTCTTAACTTTTCGTCAGAAGTATGATCGGGTATCCTCTTTTGTAGACGAATTTCATTTTCCATTGCTGAATTCATGCGAGTAACACTCGGCCGTGGTCCGAAGTGACCCTCGCCCGTGGTCCGAAGTGACCCTCGCCCGTGACCCTCGCCAGTGACCCTCACAAGCAAACGACCGAGACCCACGCTGGTTCAGCGTGAGCCTCGGGCGAGACAGATTTAACACTCGGGTGACCCTCGCCGGGGCCGCGCGAGAATTGGAGCAAGACTTTCCGGCGGTACTGTAGATCCACCCAGCACTTTATCCAGGCTCTGATACACTTCGTCCACGTAGGTGGAGAAGGGGAACCCGGACTTGACTTGTTCTGACACAGACGGCGACTCTAGTGGGTACACCA
>CAXHWN010000778.1:0-30000 GCA_964020975.1 Hermodice carunculata | reverse complement strand
TCTCAAGTCAGGAGTGAAATTTGTTTCTTCACATTGGTATTGGTAGAGAAATGTTGATGCTTTGGCAAGTCTTGAATCTCTTTGCTGTCATTGTTGGGTTTGGAATTAATGAATATGGATCATGTTTTTCCGTCCTTTTTGAAAATTATTTCATTGGCTATGTTGTGCTGTGGGCTTTGTTCTCCGACTCATAGATAGAGTGGAGGTAGAGTGTGTTTATAATGTTCCAGATTCATAAATATCACAAAAGCGATGTAGGCCTACTTTACTCTTTGGCTGTAAACTTAGCTGACTGGCAAGTCGGGAGAACTGAAAGGTGATAGGCTTAACAGGTCTCTTTTTATTTTTGGCGGAAGTAATGAAATTTGTGTTTTGGGTTGTTAGGCCTATACATTTTGGAAAAGAACTAGTGTCTGTAGTTAATGATGAATATTTGTAAGGTTGAGAGGACCGGTTTAAAACCATTAGTTGCTTTTTCTGGGTGACTGCCTGTCTCAAGTCAGGAGTGAAATTTGTTTCTTCACATTGGTATTGGTGGAGAAATGTTGATGCTTTGGCAAGTCTGGAATCTCTTTGCTGTCATTGTTGGGTTTGGAATAAATGAATGTGGATCATGTTTTTCTGTCCTTTTTGAAAATTACTTCATTGGCTATGTTGTGCTGTGGGTTTTGTTCTCCGACTCATAGTTATAGTGGAGGTAGAGTGTGTTTATAATGTTCCAGATTCATAAATATCACAAAAACGATGTAGGCCTACTTTACTCTTTTGCTGTAAACTTAGCTGACTGGCAAGTCGGGAGAACTGAAAGGTGATAGGCCTAACAGGTCTCTTTTTATTTTTGGCGGAAGTAATGAAATTTGTGTTTTGGGTGGTTAGGCCTATACATTTTTGAAAAGAACTAGTGTCTGCAGTTAATGATGAATATTTCTAAGGTTGAGAGGACCGGTTTAAAACCACCAGTTGCTTTTTCTGGGTGACTGCCTGTCTCAAGTCAGGAGTGAAATTTGTTTCTTCACATTGGTATTGGTAGAGAAATGTTGATGCTTTGGCAAGTCTGGAATCTCTTTGCTGTCATTGTTGGGTTTGGAATTAATGAATATGGATCATGTTTTTCCGTCCTTCCTGAAAATTATTTCATTGGCTATGTTGTGCTGTGGGCTTTGTTCTCCGACTTATAGATAGAGTGGAAGTAGAGTGTGTTTATAATGTTCCAGATTCATAAATATCACAAAAACGATGTAGGCATACTTTACTCTTTTGTTGTAAACTTAGCTGACTGGCAAGTCGGGAGAACTGAAAGGTGATAGGCCTAACAGGTCTCTTTTTATTTTTGGCGGAAGTAATGAAATTTGTGTTTTGGGTGGTTAGGCCTATACATTTTGGAAAAGAACTAGTGTCTGCAGTTAATGATGAATATTTCTAAGGTTGAGAGGACCGGTTTAACACCACCAGTTGCTTTTTCTGGGTGACTGCCTGTCTCAAATCAGGAGTGAAATTTGTTTGTTCATATTGGCATTGGTAGAGAAATGTTGATGCTTTGGCAAGTCTGAAATCTCTTTGCTGTCATTGTTGGGTTTGGAATTAATGAATATGGATCATGTTTTTCCGTCCTTTTTGAAAATTACTTCATTGGCTATGTTGTGCTGTGGGCTTTGTTCTCCGACTCATAGTTATAGTGGAAGTAGAGTGTGTTTATAATGTTCCAGATTCATAAATATCACAAAAACGATGTAGGCATACTTTACTCTTTTGTTGTAAACTTAGCTGACTGGCAAGTCGGGAGAACTGAAAGGTGATAGGCCAAACAGGTCTCTTTTTATTTTTGACGGAAGTAATGAAATTTGTGTTTTGGGTGGTTAGGCCTATACATTTTTGAAAAGAACTAGTGTCTGCAGTTAATGATGAATATTTCTAAGGTTGAGAGGCATCTTTTAAAACCACCAGTTGCTTTTTCTGGGTGACTGCCTGTCTCAAGTCAGGAGTGAAATTTGTTTCTTCACATTGGTATTGGTAGAGAAATGTTGATGCTTTGGCAAGTCTGGAATCTCTTTGCTGTCATTGTTGGGTTTGGAATTAATGAATATGGATCATGTTTTTCCGTCCTTTTTGTAAATTATTTCATTGGCTATGTTGTGTTGTGGGCTTTGTTCTCCGACTCATAGATAGAGTGGAGGTAGAGTGTGTTTATAATGTTCCAGATTCATAAATATCACAAAAGCGATGTAGGCCTACTTTATTCTTTTGCTGTAAACTTAGCTGACTGGCAAGTCGGGAGAACTGAAAGGTGATAGGCCTAACAGGTCTCTTTTTATTTTTGGCGGAAGTAATGAAATTTGTGTTTTGGGTGGTTAGGCCTATACATTTTTGAAAAGAACTAGTGTCTGCAGTTAATGATGAATATTTCTAAGGTTGAGAGGACCGGTTTAAAACCACCAGTTGCTTTTTCTGGGTGACTGCCTGTCTCAAGTCAGGAGTGAAATTTGTTTCTTCACATTGGTATTGGTAGAGAAATGTTGATGCTTTGGCAAGTCTGGAATCTCTATGCTGTCATTGTTGGGTTTGGAATTAATGAATATGGATCATGTTTTTCTGTCCTTTTTGAAAATTACTTCATTGGCTATGTTGTGCTGTGGGCTTTGTTCTCCTACTCATAGTTATAGTGGAGGTAGAGTGTTTTTATAATGTTCTATATTCATAAATATCACAAAAACGATGTAGGCCTACTTTACTCTTTTGCTGTAAACTTAGCTGACTGGCAAGTCGGGAGAACTGAAAGGTGGTAGGCCTAACAGGTCTCTTTTTATTTTTGACGGAAGTAATGCAATTTGTGTTTTGGGTGGTTAGGCCTATACATTTTGGAAGAGAACTAGTGTCTGCAGTTAATGATGAATATTTCTAAGGTTGAGAGGACCAGTTTGAAACCACCAGTTGCTTTTTCTGGGTGACTGCCTGTCTCAAGTCAGGAGTGAAATTTGTTTCTTCACATTGGTATTGGTAGAGAAAAATTGATGCTTTGGCAAGTCTGGAATCTCTTTGCTGCCATTGTTGGGTTTGGAATTAATGAATATGGATCGTGTTTTTCCGTCCTTTTTGAAAATTACTTCATTGGCTATGTTGTGCTGTGGGCTTTGTTCTCCGACTCAAAGTTATAGTGGAGGTAGAGTGTGTTTATAATGTTCCAGATTCATAAATATCACAAAAACGATGTAGGCCTACTTTATTCTTTTGCTGTAAACTTAGCTGACTGGCAAGTCGGGAGAACTGAAAGGTGATAGGCCTAACAGGTCTCTTTTTATTTTTGGCGGAAGTAATGAAATTTGTGTTTTGGGTGGTTAGGCCTATACATTTTGGAAAAGAACTAGTGTCTGCAGTCAATGATGAATATTTCTAAGGTTGAGAGGACCGGTTTGAAACCACCAGTTGCTTTTTCTGGGTGACTGCCTGTCTCAAGTCAGGAGTGAAATTTGTTTCTTCACATTGGTATTGGTAGAGAAATGATGATGCTTTGGCAAGTCTGGAATCTCTTTGCTGTCATTGTTGGGTTTGGAATTAATGAATATGGATCATGTTTTTCCGTCCTTTTTGAAAATTATTTCATTGGCTATGTTGTGCTGTGGGCTTTGTTCTCCGACTCATAGTTATAGTGGAGGTAGAGTGTGTTTATAATGTTCCAGATTCATAAATATCACAAAAACGATGTAGGCCTACTTTTCTCTTTTGCTGTAAACTTAGCTGACTGGCAAGTCGGGAGAACTGAAAGGTGATAGGCCTAACAGGTCTCTTTTTATTTTGGGGGGAAGTAATGAAATTTGTGTTTTGGGTGGTTAGGCCTATACATTTTGGAAAAGAACTAGTGTCTGCAGTTACTGATGAATATTTCTAAGGTTGTGAGGACCGGTTTAAAACCACCAGTTGCTTTTTCTGGGTGACTGCCTGTCTCAAGTCAGGAGTGAAATTTGTTTCTTCACATTGGTATTGGTAAAGAAATGTTGATGCTTTGGCAAGTCTGAAATCTCTTTGTTGTCATTGTTGGGTTTGGAATTAATGAATATGGATCATGTTTTTCCGTCATTTTGGAAAATTATTTCATTGGCTATGTTGTGCTGTATGCTTTGTTCTCCGACTCATAGTTATAGTGGAGGTAGAGTGTGTTTATAATGTTGCAGATTCATAAATATCACAAAAACGATGTAGGCCTACTTTACTCTTTTGCTGTAAACTTAGCTGACTGGCAAGTCGGGAGAACTGAAAGGTGATAGGCCTAACAGGTCTCTTTTTATTTTTGGCGGAAGTAATGAAATTTATGTTTTGGGTGGTTAGGCCTATACATTTTGGAAAGGAACTTGTGTCTGCAGTTAATGATGAATATTTCTAAGGTTGAGAGGACCGATTTAAAACCACCAGTTGCTTTTTCTGGGTGACTGCCTGTCTCAAGTCAGGAGTAAAATTTGTTTCTTCACATTGGTATTGGTAGAGAAATGTTGATGCTTTGGCAAGTCTGGAATCTCTTTGCTGTCATTGTTGGGTTTGGAATTAATGAATATGGATCATGTTTTTCCGTCCTTTTTGAAAATTACTTCATTGGCTATGTTGTGCTGTGGGCTTTGTTCTCCGACTCATAGTTATGGTGGAGGTAGAGTGTGTTTATAATGTTCCAGATTCATAAATATCACAAAAACGATGTAGGCCTACTTTATTCTTTTGCTGTAAACTTAGCTGACTGGCAAGTCGGGAGAACTGAAAGGTGATAGGCCTAACAGGTCTCTTTTTATTTTTGGCGGAAGTAATGAAATTTGTGTTTTGGGTGGTTAGGCCTATACATTTTGGAAAAGAACTAGTGTCTGCAGTTAATGATGAATATTTCTAAGGTTGACAGGACCGGTTTAAAACCACCAGTTGCTTTTTCTGTGTGACTGCCTGTCTCAAATCAGGAGTGAAATTTGTTTGTTCATATTGGTATTGGTAGAGAAATGTTGATGCTTTGGCAAGTCTAGAATCTCTTTGCTGTCATTGTTGGGTTTGGAATTTATGAATATGGATTATGTTTTTCCGTCCTTTTTGAAAATTATTTCATTGGCTATGTTGTGCTGTGGGCTTTGTTCTCCGACTCATAGATATAGTGGAGGTAGAGTGTGTTTATAATGTTCCAGATTCATAAATATCACAAAAACGATGTAGGCCTACTTACTCTTTTGCTGTAAACTTAGCTGACTGGCAAGTCGGGAGAACTGAAAGGTGATAGGCCTAACAGGTCTCTTTTTATTTTTGGCGGAAGTAATGAAATTTGTGTTTTGGGTGGTTAGGCCTATACATTTTTGAAAAGAACTAGTGTCTGCAGTTAATGATGAATATTTCTAAGGTTGAGAGGACCGGTTTAAAACCACCAGTTGCTTTTTCTGGGTGACTGCCTGTCTCAAGTCAGGAGTGAAATTTGTTTCTTCACATTGGTATTGGTAGAGAAATGTTGATGCTTTGGCAAGTCTGGAATCTCTTTGCTGTCATTGTTGGGTTTGTAATTAATGAATATGGATCATGTTTTTCTGTCCTGTTTGAAAATTACTTGATTGGCTATGTTGTGCTGTGGGCTTTGTTCTCCTACTCATAGTTATAGTGGAGGTAGAGTGTGTTTATAATGTTCGAGATTCATAAATATCACAAAAACGATGTAGGCCTACTTTACTCTTTTGCTGTTAACTTAGCTGACTTTCAAGTCGGGAGAACTGAAAGGTGATAGGCCTAACAGGTCTCTTTTTATTTTTGGCGGAAGTAATGAAATTTGTGTTTTGGGGTCGTTAGGCCTCTACATTTTGGAAAAGAACTAGTGTCTGCAGTTAATGATGAATATTTCTAAGGTTGAGAGGACCGGTTTAAAACCACCAGTTGCTTTTTCTGGGTGACTGCCTGTCTCAAGTCAGGAGTGAAATTTGTTTCTTCACATTGGTATTGGTAGAGAAATGTTGATGCTTTGGCAAGTCTGGAATCTCTTTGCTGTCATTGTTGGGTTTGGAATTAATGAATATGGATCATGTTTTTCTGTCCTTTTTGAAAATTTTTTCATTAGCTATGTCGTGCTGTGGGCTTTGTTCTCCGACTCATAGTTATAGTGGAGGTAGAGTGTGTTTATAATGTTCCATATTCATAAATATCACAAAAACGATGTAGGCCTACTTTACTCTTTTGCCGTAAACTTAGCTGACTGGCAAGTCGGGAGAACTGAAAGGTGATAGGCCTAACAGGTCTCTTTTTATTTTTGGCGGAAGTAATGAAATTTGTGTTTTGGGTGGTAAGGCCTATACATTTTTGAAAAGAACTAGTGTCTGCAGTTAATGATGAATATTTCTAAGGTTGAGAGGACCGGTTTAAAACCACCAGTTGCTTTTTCTGGGTGACTGCCTGTCTCAAGTCAGGAGTGAAATTTGTTTCTTCACATTGGTATTGGTAGAGAAATGTTGATGCTTTGGCAAGTCTGGAATCTCTTTGCTGTCATTGTTGGGTTTGGAATTAATGAATATGGATCATGTTTTTCCGTCCTTTTTGAAAATTACTTCATTGGCTATGTTGTGCTGTGGGCTTTGTTCTCCGACTCATAGTTATGGTGGAGGTAGAGTGTGTTTATAATGTTCCAGATTCATAAATATCACAAAAACGATGTAGGCCTACTTTATTCTTTTGCTGTAAACTTAGCTGACTGGCAAGTCGGGAGAACTGAAAGGTGATAGGCCTAACAGGTCTCTTTTTATTTTTGGCGGAAGTAATGAAATTTGTGTTTTTGGTGGTTAGGCCTATACATTTTGGAAAAGAACTAGTGTCTGCAGTTAATGATGAATATTTCTAAGGTTGAGAGGACCGGTTTAAAACCACCAGTTGCTTTTTCTGGGTGACTGCCTGTCTCAAATCAGGAGTGAAATTTGTTTGTTCATATTGGTATTGGTAGAGAAATGTTGATGCTTTGGCAAGTCTAGAATCTCTTTGCTGTCATTGTTGGGTTTGGAATTTATGAATATGGATTATGTTTTTCCGTCCTTTTTTAAAATTATTTCATTGGCTATGTTGTGCTGTGGGCTTTGTTCTCCGACTCATAGATATAGTGGAGGTAGAGTGTGTTTATAATGTTCCAGATTCATAAATATCACCAAAACGATGTAGGCCTACTTTATTCTTTTGCTGTAAACTTAGCTGACTGGCAAGTCGGGAGAACTGAAAGGTGATAAGCCTAACAGGTCTCTTTTTATTTTTGGCGGAAGTAATGAAATTTGTGTTTTGGGTGGTTAGGCCTATACATTTTGGAAAAGAACTAGTGTCTGCAGTTACTGATGAATATTTCTAAGGTTGTGAGGACCGGTTTAAAACCACCAGTTGCTTTTTCTGGGTGACTGCCTGTCTCAAGTCAGGAGTGAAAATTGTTTCTTCACATTGGTATTGGTAGAGAAATGTTGATGCTTTGGCAAGTCTGGAATTTCTTTGCTGCCATTGTTGGGTTTGGAATTAATGAATATGGATCATGTTTTTCCGTCCTTTTTGAAAATTATTTCATTGGCTATGTTGTGCTGTGGGGTTTGTTCTCCGACTCATAGTTATAGTGGAGGTAGAGTGTGTTTATAATGTTCCAGATTCATAAATATCACAAAAACGATGTAGGCCTACTTTACTCTTTTGCTGTAAACTTAGCTGACTGGCAAGTCGGGAGAACTGAAAGGTGATAGGCCTAACAGGTCTCTTTTTATTTTTGGCGGAAGTAATGAAATTTGTGTTTTGGGTGGTTAGGCCTATACATTTTTGAAAAGAACTAGTGTCTGCAGTTAATGATGAATATTTCTAAGGTTGAGAGGACCGGTTTAAAACCACCAGTTGCTTTTTCTGGGTGACTGCCTGTCTCAAGTCAGGAGTGAAATTTGTTTCTTCACATTGGTATTGGTAGAGAAATGTTGATGCTTTGGCAAACCTGGAATCTCTTTGCTGTCATTGTTGGGTTTGGAATAAATGAATATGGATCATGTTTTTCTGTCCTGTTTGAAAATTACTTGATTGGCTATGTTGTGCTGTGGGCTTTGTTCTCCTACTCATAGTTATAGTGGAGGTAGAGTGTGTTTATAATGTTCGAGATTCATAAATATCACAAAAACGATGTAGGCCTACTTTACTCTTTTGCTGTAAACTTAGCTGACTTTCAAGTCGGGAGAACTGAAAGGTGATAGGCCTAACAGGTCTCTTTTTATTTTTGGCGGAAGTAATGAAATTTGTGTTTTGGGTGGTTAGGCCTATACATTTTGGAAAAGAACTAGTGTCTGCAGTTAATGATGAATATTTCTAAGGTTGAGAGGACCGGTTTAAAACCACCAGTTGCTTTTTTCTGGGTGACTGCCTGTCTCAAGTCAGGAGTGAAATTTGTTTCTTCACATTGGTATTGGTAGAGAAATGTTGATGCTTTGGCAAGTCTGGAATCTCTTTGCTGTCATTGTTGGGTTTGTAATTAATGAATATGGATCATGTTTTTCTGTCCTGTTTGAAAATTACTTCATTGGCTATTTCGTGCTGTGGGCTTTGTTCTCCGACTCATAGTTATAGTGGAGGTAGAGTGTGTTTATAATGTTCGAGATTCATAAATATCACAAAAACGATGTAGGCCTACTTTACTCTTTTGCTGTAAACTTAGCTGACTGGGAAGTCGGGAGAACTGAAAGGTGATAGGCCTAACAGGTTTCTTTTTATTTTTGGCTGAAGTAATGAAATTTGTGTTTTGGGTGGTTAGGCCTATACATTTTGGAAAAGAACTAGTGTCTGCAGTTAATGATGAATATTTCCAAGGTTGAGAGGACCGGTTTAAAACCACCAGTTGCTTTTTCTGGGTGACTGCCTGTCTCAAATCAGGAGTGAAATTTGTTTGTTCATATTGGTATTGGTAGAGAAATGTTGATGCTTTGGCAAGTCTAGAATCTCTTTGCTGTCATTGTTGGGTTTGGAATTTATGAATATGGATTATGTTTTTCCGTCCTTTTTGAAAATTATTTCATTGGCTATGTTGTGCTGTGGGCTTTGTTCTCCGACTCATAGATATAGTGGAGGTAGAGTGTGTTTATAATGTTCCAGATTCATAAATATCACAAAAACGATGTAGGCCTACTTTATTCTTTTGCTGTAAACTTAGCTGACTGGCAAGTCGGGAGAACTGAAAGGTGATAAGCCTAACAGGTCTCTTTTTATTTTTGGCGGAAGTAATGAAATTTGTGTTTTGGGTGGTTAGGCCTATACATTTTGGAAAAGAACTAGTGTCTGCAGTTACTGATGAATATTTCTAAGGTTGTGAGGACCGGTTTAAAACCACCAGTTGCTTTTTCTGGGTGACTGCCTGTCTCAAGTCAGGAGTGAAATTTATTTCTTCACATTGGTATTGGTAGAGAAATGTTGATGCTTTGGCAAGTCTGGAATCTCTTTGCTGTCATTGTTGGGTTTGGAATTAATGAATATGGATCATGTTTTTCCGTCCTTTTTGAAAATTTTTTCATTGGCTATGTTGTGCTGTGGGGTTTGTTCTCCGACTCATAGTTATAGTGGAGGTAGAGTGTGTTTATAATGTTCCAGATTCATAAATATCACAAAAACGATGTAGGCCTACTTTACTCTTTTGCTGTTAACTTAGCTGACTTTCAAGTCGGGAGAACTGAAAGGTGATAGGCCTAACAGGTCTCTTTTTATTTTTGGCGGAAGTAATGAAATTTGTGTTTTGGGGTCGTTAGGCCTCTACATTTTGGAAAAGAACTAGTGTCTGCAGTTAATGATGAATATTTCTAAGGTTGAGAGGACCGGTTTAAAACCACCAGTTGCTTTTTCTGGGTGACTGCCTGTCTCAAGTCAGGAGTGAAATTTGTTTCTTCACATTGGTATTGGTAGAGAAATGTTGATGCTTTGGCAAGTCTGGAATCTCTTTGCTGTCATTGTTGGGTTTGTAATTAATGAATATGGATCATGTTTTTCCGTCCTTTTTGAAAATTTTTTCATTGGCTATGTCGTGCTGTGGGCTTTGTTCTCCGACTCATAGTTATAGTGGAGGTAGAGTGTGTTTATAATGTTCCATATTCATAAATATCACAAAAACGATGTAGGCCTACTTTACTCTTTTGCTATAAACTTAGCTGACTGGCAAGTCGGGAGAACTGAAAGGTGATAGGCCTAACAGTTCTCTTTTTATTTTTGGCGGAAGTAATGAAATTTGTGTTTTGGGTGGTTAGGCCTATACATTTTGGAAAAGAACTAGTGTCTGCAGTTAATGATGAATATTTCTAAGGTTGAGAGGACCAGTTTAAAACCACCAGTTGCTTTTTCTGGGTGACTTTCTGTCTCAAGTCAGGAGTGAAATTTGTTTCTTCACATTGGTATTGGTAGAGAAATGTTGATGCTTTGGCAAGTCTGGAATCTCTTTGCTGTCATTGTTGGGTTTGTAATTAATGAATATGGATCATGTTTTTCTGTCCTATTTGAAAATTACTTCATTGGCTATTTCGTGCTGTGGGCTTTGTTCTCCGACTCATAGTTATAGTGGAGGTAGAGTGTGTTTATAATGTTCGAGATTCATAAATATCACAAAAACGATGTAGGCCTACTTTACTCTTTTGCTGTAAACTTAGCTGACTGGCAAGTCGGGAGAACTGAAAGGTGATAGGCCTAACAGGTCTCTTTTTATTTTTGGCGGAAGTAATGAAATTTGTGTTATGGGTGGTTAGGCCTATACATTTTTGAAAAGAACTAGTGTCTGCAGTTAATGATGAATATTTCTAAGGTTGAGAGGACCGGTTTAAAACCACCAGTTGCTTTTTCTGGGTGACTGCCTGTCTCAAATTAGGAATGAAATTTGTTTCTTCACATTGGTATTGGTAGAGAAATGTTGATGCTTTGGCAAGTCTGAAATCTCTTTGCTGTCATTGTTGGGTTTGTAATTAATGAATATGGATCATGTTTTTCCGTCCTTTTTGAAAATTATTTCATTGGCTATGTCGTGCTGTGGGCTTTGTTCACCGACTCATAGTTATAGTGGAGGTAGAGTGTGTTTATAATGTTCCAGATTCATAAATATCACAAAAACGATGTAGGCCTACTTTACTCTTTTGCTGTAAACTTAGCTGACTGGCAAGTCGGGAGAACTGAAAGGTGATAGGCCTAACAGTTCTCTTTTTATTTTTGGCGGAAGTAATGAAATTTGTGTTTTGGGTGGTTAGGCCTATACATTTTTGAAAAGAACTAGTGTCTGCAGTTAATGATGAATATTTCTAAGGTTGAGAGGACCGGTTTAAAACCACCAGTTGCTTTTTCTGGGTGACTGCCTGTCTCAAGTCAGGAGTGAAATTTGTTTCTTCACATTGGTATTGGTAGAGAAATGTTGATGCTTTGGCAAGTCTGGAATCTCTTTGCTGTCATTGTTGGGTTTGGAATTAATAAATAAGGATCATGTTTTTCCGTTCTTTTTGAATATTACTTCATTGGCTATGTCGTGCTGTGGGCTTTGTTCTCCGACTCATAGTTATAGTGGAAGTAGAGTGTGTTTATAATGTTCCAGATTCATAAATATCACAAAAACGATGTAGGCCTACTTTACTCTTTTGCTGTAAACTTAGCTGACTGGGAAGTCGAGAGAACTGAAAGGTGATAGGCCTTACAGGTCTCTTTATATTTTTGGCGGAAGTAATGAAATTTATGTTATGGGTGGTTAGGCCTATACATTTTGGAAAAGAACTAGTGTCTGCAGTTAATGATGACTATTTGTAGGGTTGAGAGGACCGGTTTAAAACCACCAGTTGCTTTTTCTGGGTGACTGCCTGTCTCAAGTCAGGAGTGAAAATTGTTTCTTCACATTGGTATTGGTAGAGAAATGTTAATGCTTTGGCAAGTCTGGAATCTCTTTGCTGTCATTGTTGGGTTTGGAATTAATACATATGGATCATGTTTTTCTGTCCTTTTTGAAAATTACTTCATTGGCTATGTTGTGCTGTGGGGTTTGTTCTCCGACTCATAGTTATAGTGGAGGTAGAGTGTGTTTATAATGTTCCAGATTCATAAATATCACAAAAACGATGTAGGCCTACTTTACTCTTTTGTTGTTAACTTAGTTGACTTTCAAGTCGGGAGAACTGAAAGGTGATAGGCCTAACAGGTCTCTTTTTATTTTTGGCGGAAGTAATGAAATTTGTGTTTTGGGGTCGTTAGGCCTCTACATTTTGGAAAAGAACTAGTGTCTGCAGTTAATGATGAATATTTCTAAGGTTGAGAGGACCGGTTTAAAACCACCAGTTGCTTTTTCTGGGTGACTGCCTGTCTAAAGTCAGGAGTGAAATTTGTTTCTTCACATTGGTATTGGTAGAGAAATGTTGATGCTTTGGCAAGTCTGGAATCTCTTTGCTGTCATTGTTGGGTTTGTAACTAATGAATATGGATCATGTTTTTCTGTCCTATTTGAAAATTACTTCATTGGCTATTTCGTGCTGTGGGCTTTGTTCTCCGACTCATAGTTATAGTGGAGGTAGAGTGTGTTTATAATGTTCGAGATTCATAAATATCACAAAAACGATGTAGGCCTACTTTACTCTTTTGCTGTAAACTTAGCTGACTGGCAAGTCGGGAGAACTGAAAGGTGATAGGCCTAACAGGTCTCTTTTTATTTTTGGCGGAAGTAATGAAATTTGTGTTATGGGTGGTTAGGCCTATACATTTTGGAAAAGAACAAGTGTCTGCAGTTAATGATGAATATTTCTAAGGTTGAGAGGACCGGTTTAAAACCACCAGTTGCTTTTTCTGAGTGACTGCCTGTCTCAAATTAGGAGTAAAATTTGTTTCTTCACATTGGTATTGGTAGAGAAATGTTTATGATTTGGCAAGTCTGGAATCTCTTTGCTGTCATTGTTGGGTTTGTAATTAATGAATATGGATCATGTTTTTCTGTCCTTTTTGAAAATTATTTCATTGGCTATGTCGTGCTGTGGGCTTTGTTCACCGACTCATAGTTATAGTGGAGGTAGAGTGTGTTTATAATGTTCCAGATTCATAAATATCACAAAAACGATGTAGGCCTACTTTATTCTTTTGCTGTAAACTTAGCTGACTGGCAAGTCGGGAGAACTGAAAGGTGATAGGCTTAACAGGTCTCTTTTTATTTTTGGCGGAAGTAATGAAATTTGTGTTTTGGGTGGTTAGGCTTATACATTTTTGAAAAGAACTAGTGTCTGTAGTTAATGATGAATATTTCTAAGGTTGAGAGGACCGGTTTAAAACCACCAGTTGCTTTTTCTGGGTGACTGCCTGTCTCAAGTCAGGAGTGAAATTTGTTTCTTCACATTGGTATTGGTAGACAAATGTTGATGCTTTGGCAAGTCTGGAATCTCTTTGCTGTCATTGTTGGGTTTGTAATTTATGAATATGGATTATGTTTTTCCGTCCTTTTTTAAAATTATTTCATTGGCTATGTCGTGCTGTGGGCTTTGTTCTCCGACTCATAGATATAGTGGAGGTAGAATGTGTTTATAATGTTCCAGATTCATAAATATCACCAAAACGATGTAGGCCTACTTTATTCTTTTGCTGTAAACTTAGCTGACTGGCAAGTCGGGAGAACTGAAAGGTGATAGGCCTAACAGGTCTCTTTTTATTTTTGGCGGAAGTAATGAAATTTGTGTTTTGGGTGGTTAGGCCTATACATTTTTGAAAAGAACTAGTGTCTGCAGTTAATGATGAATATTTCTAAGGTTGAGAGGACCGGTTTAAAACCACCAGTTGCTTTTTCTGGGTGACTGCCTGTCTCAAGTCAGGAGTGAAATTTGTTTCTTCACATTGGTATTGGTAGAGAAATGTTGATGCTTTGGCAAGTCTGGAATCTCTTTGCTGTCATTGTTTGGTTTGGAATTAATGAATATGGATCATGTTTTTCCGTCCTTTTTGAAAATTTTTTCATTGGCTATGTCGTGCTGTGGGCTTTGTTCTCCGACTCATAGTTATGGTGGAGGTAGAGTGTGTTTATAATGTTCCATATTCATAAATATCACAAAAACGATGTAGGCCTACTTTACTCTTTTGCTGTAAACTAAGCTGACTGGCAAGTCGGGAGAACTGAAAGGTGATAGGCCTAACAGGTCTCTTTTTATTTTTGGGGGAAGTAATGAAATTTGTGTTTTGGGTGGTTAGGCCTATACATTTTGGAAAAGAA
Source organism: Hermodice carunculata (assembly GCA_964020975.1). Classification (NCBI taxonomy): domain Eukaryota; kingdom Metazoa; phylum Annelida; class Polychaeta; order Eunicida; family Amphinomidae; genus Hermodice; species Hermodice carunculata. The sequence goes on along the minus strand of CAXHWN010000778.1, from coordinate 15,815 downwards.
CTAGTGTCTGCAGTTAATGATGAATATTTCTAAGGTTGAGAGGACCGGTTTAAAACCACCAGTTGCTTTTTCTGGGTGACTGCCTGTCTCAAGTCAGGAGTGAAATTTGTTTCTTCACATTGGTATTGGTAGAGAAATGTTGATGCTTTGGCAAGTCTGGAATCTCTTTGCTGTCATTGTTGGGTTTGTAATTAATGAATATGGATCATGTTTTTCTGTCCTATTTGAAAATTACTTCATTGGCTATTTCGTGCTGTGGGCTTTGTTCTCCGACTCATAGTTATAGTGGAGGTAGAGTGTGTTTATAATGTTCGAGATTCATAAATATCACAAAAACGATGTAGGCCTACTTTACTCTTTTGCTGTAAACTTAGCTGACTGGCAAGTCGGGAGAACTGAAAGGTGATAGGCCTAACAGGTCTCTTTTTATTTTTGGCGGAAGTAATGAAATTTGTGTTTTGGGTGGTTAGGCCTATACATTTTTGAAAAGAACTAGTGTCTGCAGTTAATGATGAATATTTCTAAGGTTGAGAGGACCGGTTTAAAACCACCAGTTGCTTTTTCTGGGTGACTGCCTGTCTCAAGTCAGGAGTGAAATTTGTTTCTTCACATTGGTATTGGTAGAGAAATGTTGATGCTTTGGCAAGTCTGGAATCTCTTTGCTGTCATTGTTTGGTTTGGAATTAATGAATATGGATCATGTTTTTCCGTCCTTTTTGAAAATTTTTTCATTGGCTATGTCGTGCTGTGGGCTTTGTTCTCCTACTCATAGTTATAGTGGAGGTAGAGTGTGTTTATAATGTTCCAGATTCATAAATATCACAAAAACGATGTAGGCCTACTTTACTCTTTTGTTGTTAACTTAGTTGACTTTCAAGTCGGGAGAACTGAAAGGTGATAGGCCTAACAGGTCTCTTTTTATTTTTGGCGGAAGTAATGAAATTTGTGTTTTGGGGTCGTTAGGCCTCTACATTTTGGAAAAGAACTAGTGTCTGCAGTTAATGATGAATATTTGTAAGGTTGAGAGGACCGGTTTAAAACCACCAGTTGCTTTTTCTGGGTGACTGCCTGTCTAAAGTCAGGAGTGAAATTTGTTTCTTCACATTGGTATTGGTAGAGAAATGTTGATGCTTTGGCAAGTCTGGAATCTCTTTGCTGTCATTGTTGGGTTTGTAACTAATGAATATGGATCATGTTTTTCTGTCCTATTTGAAAATTACTTCATTGGCTATTTCGTGCTGTGGGCTTTGTTCTCCGACTCATAGTTATAGTGGAGGTAGAGTGTGTTTATAATGTTCGAGATTCATAAATATCACAAAAACGATGTAGGCCTACTTTACTCTTTTGCTGTAAACTTAGCTGACTGGCAAGTCGGGAGAACTGAAAGGTGATAGGCCTAACAGGTCTCTTTTTATTTTTGGCGGAAGTAATGAAATTTGTGTTATGGGTGGTTAGGCCTATACATTTTGGAAAAGAACAAGTGTCTGCAGTTAATGATGAATATTTCTAAGGTTGAGAGGACCGGTTTAAAACCACCAGTTGCTTTTTCTGAGTGACTGCCTGTCTCAAATTAGGAGTAAAATTTGTTTCTTCACATTGGTATTGGTAGAGAAATGTTTATGATTTGGCAAGTCTGGAATCTCTTTGCTGTCATTGTTGGGTTTGTAATTAATGAATATGGATCATGTTTTTCTGTCCTTTTTGAAAATTATTTCATTGGCTATGTCGTGCTGTGGGCTTTGTTCACCGACTCATAGTTATAGTGGAGGTAGAGTGTGTTTATAATGTTCCAGATTCATAAATATCACAAAAACGATGTAGGCCTACTTTATTCTTTTGCTGTAAACTTAGCTGACTGGCAAGTCGGGAGAACTGAAAGGTGATAGGCTTAACAGGTCTCTTTTTATTTTTGGCGGAAGTAATGAAATTTGTGTTTTGGGTGGTTAGGCCTATACATTTTGGAAAAGAACTAGTGTCTGTAGTTAATGATGAATATTTCTAAGGTTGAGAGGACCGGTTTAAAACCACCAGTTGCTTTTTCTGGGTGACTGCCTGTCTCAAGTCAGGAGTGAAATTTGTTTCTTCACATTGGTATTGGTAGACAAATGTTGATGCTTTGGCAAGTCTGGAATCTCTTTGCTGTCATTGTTGGGTTTGTAATTTATGAATATGGATTATGTTTTTCCGTCCTTTTTTAAAATTATTTCATTGGCTATGTCGTGCTGTGGGCTTTGTTCTCCGACTCATAGATATAGTGGAGGTAGAATGTGTTTATAATGTTCCAGATTCATAAATATCACCAAAACGATGTAGGCCTACTTTATTCTTTTGCTGTAAACTTAGCTGACTGGCAAGTCGGGAGAACTGAAAGGTGATAGGCCTAACAGGTCTCTTTTTATTTTTGGCGGAAGTAATGAAATTTGTGTTTTAGGTGGTTAGGCCTATACATTTTTGAAAAGAACTAGTGTCTGCAGTTAATGATGAATATTTCTAAGGTTGAGAGGACCGGTTTAAAACCACCAGTTGCTTTTTCTGGGTGACTGCCTGTCTCAAGTCAGGAGTGAAATTTGTTTCTTCACATTGGTATTGGTAGAGAAATGTTGATGCTTTGGCAAGTCTGGAATCTCTTTGCTGTCATTGTTTGGTTTGGAATTAATGAATATGGATCATGTTTTTCCGTCCTTTTTGAAAATTTTTTCATTGGCTATGTCGTGCTGTGGGCTTTGTTCTCCGACTCATAGTTATAGTGGAGGTAGAGTGTGTTTATAATGTTCCATATTCATAAATATCACAAAAACGATGTAGGCCTACTTTACTCTTTTGCTGTAAACTAAGCTGACTGGCAAGTCGGGAGAACTGAAAGGTGATAGGCCTAACAGGTCTCTTTTTATTTTTGGGGGAAGTAATGAAATTTGTGTTTTGGGTGGTTAGGCCTATACATTTTGGAAAAGAACTAGTGTCTGCAGTTAATGATGAATATTTCTAAGGTTGAGAGGACCGGTTTAAAACCACCAGTTGCTTTTTCTGGGTGACTGCCTGTCTCAAGTCAGGAGTGAAATTTGTTTCTTCACATTGGTATTGGTAGAGAAATGTTGATGCTTTGGCAAGTCTGGAATCTCTTTGCTGTCATTGTTGGGTTTGTAATTAATGAATATGGATCATGTTTTTCTGTCCTATTTGAAAATTACTTCATTGGCTATTTCGTGCTGTGGGCTTTGTTCTCCGACTCATAGTTATAGTGGAGGTAGAGTGTGTTTATAATGTTCGAGATTCATAAATATCACAAAAACGATGTAGGCCTACTTTACTCTTTTGCTGTAAACTTAGCTGACTGGCAAGTCGGGAGAACTGAAAGGTGATAGGCCTAACAGGTCTCTTTTTATTTTTGGCGGAAGTAATGAAATTTGTGTTTTGGGTGGTTAGGCCTATACATTTTTGAAAAGAACTAGTGTCTGCAGTTAATGATGAATATTTCTAAGGTTGAGAGGACCGGTTTAAAACCACCAGTTGCTTTTTCTGGGTGACTGCCTGTCTCAAGTCAGGAGTGAAATTTGTTTCTTCACATTGGTATTGGTAGAGAAATGTTGATGCTTTGGCAAGTCTGGAATCTCTTTGCTGTCATTGTTTGGTTTGGAATTAATGAATATGGATCATGTTTTTCCGTCCTTTTTGAAAATTTTTTCATTGGCTATGTCGTGCTGTGGGCTTTGTTCTCCGACTCATAGTTATAGTGGAGGTAGAGTGTGTTTATAATGTTCCATATTCATAAATATCACAAAAACGATGTAGGCCTACTTTACTCTTTTGCTGTAAACTAAGCTGACTGGCAAGTCGGGAGAACTGAAAGGTGATAGGCCTAACAGGTCTCTTTTTATTTTTGGGGGAAGTAATGAAATTTGTGTTTTGGGTGGTTAGGCCTATACATTTTGGAAAAGAACTAGTGTCTGCAGTTAATGATGAATATTTCTAAGGTTGAGAGGACCGGTTTAAAACCACCAGTTGCTTTTTCTGGGTGACTGCCTGTCTCAAGTCAGGAGTGAAATTTGTTTCTTCACATTGGTATTGGTAGAGAAATGTTGATGCTTTGGCAAGTCTGGAATCTCTTTGCTGTCATTGTTGGGTTTGTAATTAATGAATATGGATCATGTTTTTCTGTCCTATTTGAAAATTACTTCATTGGCTATTTCGTGCTGTGGGCTTTGTTCTCCGACTCATAGTTATAGTGGAGGTAGAGTGTGTTTATAATGTTCGAGATTCATAAATATCACAAAAACGATGTAGGCCTACTTTACTCTTTTGCTGTAAACTTAGCTGACTGGCAAGTCGGGAGAACTGAAAGGTGATAGGCCTAACAGGTCTCTTTTTATTTTTGGCTGAAGTAATGAAATTTGTGTTTTGGGTGGTTAGGCCTATACATTTTGGAAAAGAACTAGTGTCTGCAGTTAATGATGAATATTTCTAAGGTTGAGAGGACCGGTTTAAAACCACCAGTTGCTTTTTCTGGGTGACTGCCTGTCTCAAATCAGGAGTGAAATTTGTTTGTTCATATTGGTATTGGTAGAGAAATGTTGATGCTTTGGCAAGTCTAGAATCTCTTTGCTGTCATTGTTGGGTTTGGAATTTATGAATATGGATTATGTTTTTCCGTCCTTTTTGAAAATTATTTCATTGGCTATGTTGTGCTGTGGGCTTTGTTCTCCGACTCATAGATATAGTGGAGGTAGAGTGTGTTTGTAATGTTCCAGATTCATAAATATCACAAAAACGATGTAGGCCTACTTTATTCTTTTGCTGTAAACTTAGCTGACTGGCAAGTCGGGAGAACTGAAAGGTGATAAGCCTAACAGGTCTCTTTTTATTTTTGGCGGAAGTAATGAAATTTGTGTTTTGGGTGGTTAGGCCTATACATTTTGGAAAAGAACTAGTGTCTGCAGTTACTGATGAATATTTCTAAGGTTTTGAGGACCGGTTTAAAACCACCAGTTGCTTTTTCTGGGTGACTGCCTGTCTCAAGTCAGGAGTGAAATTTGTTTCTTCACATTGGTATTGGTAGAGAAATGTTGATGCTTTGGCAAGTCTGGAATCTCTTTGCTGTCATTGTTGGGTTTGGAATTAATGAATATGGATCATGTTTTTCCGTCCTTTTTGAAAATTTTTTCATTGGCTATGTTGTGCTGTGGGGTTTGTTCTCCGACTCATAGTTATAGTGGAGGTAGAGTGTGTTTATAATGTTCCAGATTCATAAATATCACAAAAACGATGTAGGCCTACTTTACTCTTTTGCTGTTAACTTAGCTGACTTTCAAGTCGGGAGAACTGAAAGGTGATAGGCCTAACAGGTCTCTTTTTATTTTTGGCGGAAGTAATGAAATTTGTGTTTTGGGGTCGTTAGGCCTCTACATTTTGGAAAAGAACTAGTGTCTGTAGTTAATGATGAATATTTGTAAGGTTGAGAGGACCGGTTTAAAACCACCAGTTGCTTTTTCTGGGTGACTGCCTGTCTCAAGTCAGGAGTGAAATTTGTTTCTTCACATTGGTATTGGTAGAGAAATGTTGATGCTTTGGCAAGTCTGGAATCTCTTTGCTGTCATTGTTGGGTTTGTAATTAATGAATATGGATCATGTTTTTCTGTCCTATTTGAAAATTACTTCATTGGCTATTTCGTGCTGTGGGCTTTGTTCTCCGACTCATAGTTATAGTGGAGGTAGAGTGTGTTTATAATGTTCGAGATTCATAAATATCCCAAAAACGATGTAGGCCTACTTTACTCTTTTGCTGTAAACTTAGCTGACTGGCAAGTCGGGAGAACTGAAAGGTGATAGGCCTAACAGGTCTCTTTTTATTTTTGGCGGAAGTAATGAAATTTGTGTTATGGGTGGCTAGGCCTATACATTTTTGAAAAGAACTAGTGTCTGCAGTTAATGATGAATATTTCTAAGGTTGAGAGGACCGGTTTAAAACCACCAGTTGCTTTTTCTGGGTGACTGCCTGTCTCAAATTAGGAATGAAATTTGTTTCTTCACATTGGTATTGGTAGAGAAATGTTGATGCTTTGGCAAGTCTGAAATTTCTTTGCTGTCATTGTTGGGTTTGTAATTAATGAATATGGATCATGTTTTTCCGTCCTTTTTGAAAATTATTTCATTGGCTATGTCGTGCTGTGGGCTTTGTTCACCGACTCATAGTTATAGTGGAGGTAGAGTGTGTTTATAATGTTCCAGATTCATAAATATCACAAAAATGATGTAGGCCTACTTTACTCTTTTGCTGTAAACTTAGCTGACTGGCAAGTCGGGAGAACTGAAAGGTGATAGGCCTAACAGTTCTCTTTTTATTTTGGCGGAAGTAATGAAATTTGTGTTTTGGGTGGTTAGGCCTATACATTTTTGAAAAGAACTAGTGTCTGCAGTTAATGATGAATATTTCTAAGGTTGAGAGGACCGGTTTAAAACCACCAGTTGCTTTTTCTGGGTGACTGCCTGTCTCAAGTCAGGAGTGAAATTTGTTTCTTCACATTGGTATTGGTAGACAAATGTTGATGCTTTGGCAAGTCTGGAATCTCTTTGCTGTCATTGTTGGGTTTGGAATTAATAAATAAGGATCATGTTTTTCCGTTCTTTTTGAATATTACTTCATTGGCTATGTCGTGCTGTGGGCTTTGTGTTCCGACTCATAGTTATAGTGGAAGTAGAGTGTGTTTATAATGTTCCAGATTCATAAATATCACAAAAACGATGTAGGCCTACTTTACTCTTTTGCTGTAAACTTAGCTGACTGGCAAGTCGAGAGAACTGAAAGGTGATAGGCCTTACAGGTCTCTTTTTATTTTTGGGGGAAGTAATGAAATTTATGTTATGGGTGGTTAGGCCTATACATTTTGGAAAAGAACTAGTGTCTGCAGTTAATGATGACTATTTGTAGGGTTGAGAGGACCGATTTAAAACCACCAGTTGCTTTTTCTGGGCGACTGCCTGTCTCAAGTCAGGAGTGAAAATTGTTTCTTCACATTGGTATTGGTAGAGAAATGTTAATGCTTTGGCAAGTCTGGAATCTCTTTGCTGTCATTGTTGGGTTTGGAATTAATACATATGGATCATGTTTTTCTGTCCTTTTTGAAAATTACTTCATTGGCTATGTTGTGCTGTGGGCTTTGTTCTCCTACTCATAGTTATAGTGGAGGTAGAGTGTGTTTATAATGTTCCAGATTCATAAATATCACAAAAACGATGTAGGCCTACTTTACTCTTTTGTTGTTAACTTAGCTGACTCTCAAGTCGGGAGAACTGAAAGGTGATAGGCCTAACAGGTCTCTTTTTATTTTTGGCGGAAGTAATGAGGTCGTTAGGCCTCTACATTTTGGAAAAGAACTAGTGTCTGCAGTTAATGATGAATATTTCTAAGGTTGAGAGGACCGGTTTAAAACCACCAGTTGCTTTTTCTGGGTGACTGCCTGTCTCAAGTCAGGAGTGAAATTTGTTTCTTCACATTGGTATTGGTAGAGAAATTTTAATGCTTTGGCAAGTCTGGAATCTCTTTGCTGTCATTGTTGGGTTTGTAATTAATGAATATGGATCATGTTTTTCTGTCCTATTTGAAAATTACTTCATTGGCTATTTCGTGCTGTGGGCTTTGTTCTCCGACTCATAGTTATAGTGGAGGTAGAGTGTGTTTATAATGTTCGAGATTCATAAATATCACAAAAACGATGTAGGCCTACTTTACTCTTTTGCTGTAAACTTAGCTGACTGGCAAGTCGGGAGAACTGAAAGGTGATAGGCCTAACAGGTCTCTTTTTATTTTTGGCGGAAGTAATGAAATTTGTGTTATGGGTGGTTAGGCCTATATATTTTGGAAAAGAACTAGTGTCTGCAGTTAATGATGAATATTTCTAAGGTTGTGAGGACCGGTTTAAAACCACCAGTTGCTTTTTCTGAGTGACTGCCTGTCTCAAATTAGGAGTTAAATTTGTTTCTTCACATTGGTATTGGTAGAGAAATGTTTATGATTTTGCAAGTCTGGAATCTCTTTGCTGTCATTGTTGGGTTTGTAATTAATGAATATGGATCATGTTTTTCTGTCCTTTTTGAAAATTATTTCATTGGCTATGTCGTGCTGTGGGCTTTGTTCACCGACTCATAGTTATAGTGGAGGTAGAGTGTGTTTATAATGTTCCAGATTCATAAATATCACAAAAACGATGTAGGCCTACTTTATTCTTTTGCTGTAAACTTAGCTGACTGGCAAGTCGGGAGAACTGAAAGGTGATAGGCTTAACAGGTCTCTTTTTATTTTTGGCGGAAGTAATGAAATTTGTGTTTTGGGTGGTTAGGCCTATACATTTTGGAAAAGAACTAGTGTCTGTAGTTAATGATGAATATTTCTAAGGTTGAGAGGACCGGTTTAAAACCACCAGTTGCTTTTTCTGGGTGACTGCCTGTCTCAAGTCAGGAGTGAAATTTGTTTCTTCACATTGGTATTGGTAGACAAATGTTGATGCTTTGGCAAGTCTGGAATCTCTTTGCTGTCATTGTTTGGTTTGGAATTAATAAATATGGATCATGTTTTTCCGTCCTTTTTGAATATTACTTCATTGGCTATGTCGTGCTGTGGGCTTTGTTCTCCGACTCATAGTTATAGTGGAAGTAGAGTGTGTTTATAATGTTCCAGATTCATAAATATCACAAAAACGATGTAGGCCTACTTTACTCTTTTGCTGTAAACTTAGCTGACTGGCAAGTCGGGAGAACTGAAAGGTGATAGGCCTTACAGGTCTCTTTTTATTTTTGGGGGAAGTAATGAAATTTGTGTTATGGGTGGTTAGGCCTATACATTTTGGAAAAGAACTAGTGTCTGCAGTTAATGATGAATATTTCTAAGGTTGAGAGGACCGGTTTAAAACCACCAGTTGCTTTTTCTGAGTGACTGCCTGTCTCAAATCAGGAGTTAAATTTGTTTCTTCACATTGGTATTGGTAGAGAAATGTTGATGCTTTGGCAAGTCTGGAATCTCTTTGCTGTCATTGTTGGGTTTGGAATTTATGAATATGGATCATGTTTTTCTGTCCTTTTTGAAAATTACTTCATTGGCTATGTCGTGCTGTGGGCTTTGTTCTCCGACTCATAGTTATAGTGGAGGTAAAGTGTGTTTATAATGTTCGAGATTCATAAATATCACAAAAACGATGTAGGCCTACTTTACTCTTTTGCTGTTAACTTAGCTGACTGGCAAGTCGGGAGAACTGAAAGGTGATAGGCCTAACAGGTCTCTTTTTATTTTTGGCGGAAGTAATGAAATTTGTGTTATGGGTGGTTAGGCCTATACATTTTGGAAAAGAACTAGTGTCTGCAGTTAATGATGAATATTATTAAGGTTGAGAGGCATCTTTTAAAACCACCAGTTGCTTTTTCTGGGTGACTGCCTGTCTCAAGTCAGGAGTGAAAATTGTTTCTTCACATTGGTATTGGTAGAGAAATGTTGATGCTTTGGCAAGTCTGGAATCTCTTTGCTGTCATTGTTGGGTTTGGAAGTAATGAATATGGATCATGTTTTTCTGTCCTATTTGAAAATTACTTCATTGGCTATTTCGTGCTGTGGGCTTGGTTCTCCGACTCATAGTTATAGTGGAGGTAGAGTGTGTTTATAATGTTCCAGATTCATAAATATCACAAAAACGATGTAGGCCTACTTTACTCTTTTGCTGTAAACTTAGCTGACTGGCAAGTCGGGAGAACTGAAAGGTGATAGGCCTAACAGGTCTCTTTTTATTTTTGGCGGAAGTAATGAAATTTGTGTTATGGGTGGTTAGGCCTATACATTTTGGAAAAGAACTAGTGTCTGCAGTTAATGATGAATATTTCTAAGGTTGAGAGGACCGGTTTAAAACCACCAGTTGCTTTTTCTGAGTGACTGCCTGTCTCAAATCAGGAGTTAAATTTGTTTCTTCACATTGGTATTGGTAGAGAAATGTTGATGCTTTGGCAAGTCTGGAATCTCTTTGCTGTCATTGTTGGGTTTGGAATTTATGAATATGGATCATGTTTTTCTGTCCTATTTGAAAATTACTTTATTGGCTATTTCGTGCTGTGGGCTTGGTTCTCCGACTCATAGTTATAGTGGAGGTAGAGTGTGTTTATAATGTTCCAGATTCATAAATATCACAAAAACGATGTAGGCCTACTTTACTCTTTTGCTGTAAACTTAGCTGACTGGCAAGTCGGGAGAACTGAAAGGTGATAGGCCTAACAGGTCTCTTTTTATTTTTGGCTGAAGTAATGAAATTTGTGTTTTGGGTGGTTAGGCCTATACATTTTGGAAAAGAACTAGTGTCTGTAGTTAATGATGAATATTTCTAAGGTTGAGAGGACCGGTTTAAAACCACCAGTTGCTTTTTCTGGGTGACTGCCTGTCTCAAGTCAGGAGTGAAATTTGTTTCTTCACATTGGTATTGGTAGACAAATGTTGATGCTTTGGCAAGTCTGGAATCTCTTTGCTGTCATTGTTGGGTTTGGAATTAATAAATAAGGATCATGTTTTTCCGTCCTTTTTGTATATTACTTCATTGGCTATGTCGTGCTGTGGGCTTTGTTCTCCGACTCATAGTTATAGTGGAAGTAGAGTGTGTTTATAATGTTCCAGATTCATAAATTTCACAAAAACGATGTAGGCCTACTTTACTCTTTTGCTGTAAACTTAGCTGACTGGCAAGTCGAGAGAACTGAAAGGTGATAGGCCTTACAGGTCTCTTTTTATTTTTGGCGGAAGTAATGAAATTTGTGTGATGGGTGGTTAGGCCTATACATTTTGGAAAAGAACTAGTGTCTGCAGTTAATGATGACTATTTGTAGGGTTGAGAGGACCGGTTTAAAACCACCAGTTGCTTTTTCTGAGTGACTTCCTGTCTCAAATCAGGAGTGAAATTTGTTTGTTCACATTGGTATTGGTAGAGAAATGTTGATGCTTTGGCAAGTCTGGAATCTCTTTGCTGTCATTGTTGGGTATGGAATTAATGAATATGGATCATGTTTTTCTGTCCTTTTTGAAAATTACTTCATTGGCTATGTCGTGCTGTGGGCTTTGTTCTACGACTCATAGTTATAGTGGAGGTAGAGTGTGTTTATAATGTTCCAGATTCATAAATATCACAAAAACGATGTAGGCCTACTTTACTCTTTTGCTGTTAACTTAGCTGACTGGCAAGTCGGGAGAACTGAAAGGTGATAGGCCTAACAGGTCTCTTTTTATTTTTGGCGGAAGTAATGAAATTTGTGTTATGGGTGGTTAGGCCTATACATTTTGGAAAAGAACTAGTGTCTGCAGTTAATGATGAATATTTCTAAGGTTGAGAGGACCGGTTTAAAACCACCAGTTGCTTTTTCTGGGTGACTGCCTGTCTCAAGTCAGGAGTGAAAATTGTTTCTTCACATTGGTATTGGTAGAGAAATGTTTATGCTTTGGCAAGTCTGGAATCTCTTTGCTGTCATTGTTGGGTTTGGAAGTAATAAATAAGGATCATGTTTTTCCGTCCTTTTTGAAAATTATTTCATTGGCTATGTTGTGCTGTGGGCTTTGTTCTCCGACTCATAGTTATAGTGGAGGTAGAGTGTGTTTATAATGTTCCAGATTCATAAATATCACAAAAACGATGTAGGCCTACTTTACTCTTTTGCTGTAAACTTAGCTGACTGGCAAGTCGGGAGAACTGAAAGGTGATAGGCCTAACAGGTCTCTTTTTATTTTTGGCTGAAGTAATGAAATTTGTGTTTTGGGTGGTTAGGCCTATACATTTTGGAAAAGAACTAGTGTCTGCAGTTAATGATGAATATTTCTAAGGTTGAGAGGCATCTTTTAAAACCACCAGTTGCTTTTTCTGGGTGACTGCCTGTCTCAAGTCAGGAGTGAAATTTGTTTGTTCACATTGGTATTGGTAGAGAAATGTTGATGCTTTGGCAAGTCTTGAATCTCTTTGCTGTCATTGTTGGGTTTGGAATTAATGAATATGGATCATGTTTTTCCGTCCTTTTTGAAAATTATTTCATTGGCTATGTTGTGCTGTGGGCTTTGTTCTCCGACTCATAGTTATAGTGGAGGTAGAGTGTGTTTATAATGTTCCAGATTCATAAATATCACAAAAACGATGTAGGCCTACTTTACTCTTTTGCTGTTAACTTAGCTGACTGGGAAGTCGGGAGAACTGAAAGGTGATAGGCCTTACAGGTCTCTTTTTATTTTTGGCGGAAGTAATGAAATTTGTGTTTTGGGTGGTTAGGCCTATACATTTTGGAAAAGAACTAGTGTCTGCAGTTAATGATGAATATTTCTAAGGTTGAGAGGACCGGTTTAAAACCACCAGTTGCTTTTTCTGGGTGACTGCCTGTCTCAAGTCAGGAGTGAAAATTGTTTCTTCACATTGGTATTGGTAGAGAAATTTTAATGCTTTGGCAAGTCTGGAATCTCTTTGCTGTCATTGTTGGGTTTGGAATTAATGAATATGGATCATGTTTTTCCGTCCTTTTTGAAAATTACTTCATTGGCTATGTTGTGCTGTGGGCTTTGTTCTCCGACTCATAGTTATAGTGGAAGTAGAGTGTGTTTATAATGTTCCAGATTCATAAATATCACAAAAACGATGTAGGCCTACTTTACTCTTTTGCTGTAAACTTAGCTGACTGGCAAGTCGGGAGAACTGAAAGGTGATAGGCCTAACAGGTCTCTTTTTATTTTTGGCTGAAGTAATGAAATTTGTGTTTTGGGTGGTTAGGCCTATACATTTTGGAAAAGAACTAGTGTCTGCACTTAATGATGAATATTTCTAGGGTTGAGAGGACCGGTTTAAAACCACCAGTTGCTTTTTCTGGGTGACTGCCTGTCTCAAGTCAGGAGTGAAATTTGTTTCTTCACATTGGTATTGGTAGAGAAATGTTGATGCTTTGGCAAGTCTGGAATCTCTTTGCTGTCATTGTTTGGTATGGAATTAATGAATATGGATCATGTTTTTATGTGCTTTTTGTTACATGTTGGTTGTTCTTTATTTCTATATCCAGATCAAGGAAAGTATCTTTTGTATCACTTTTATTTTCCAGATTTAATGTTAGTTCTCTTGGATATGTGTTTTTCCAATTCCCCTTTATTTCATCTCCATTGTTTAAAGCACACAGGTCATCTATAAATCTTCTTGTGTGAGAATAGGATCTTCTTGCAGCTGTAAAGTTTGTTTTTGCCAATTCCTCCATCCATTTTGATTCATACAAATGTAAATAAAGGTTGGCAATATTTGGGCTGGATCTGTTCCCATGGGTATGCCTGCTATTTGTTGATAGACTCTAGTTCCAAAGCAAAAGTATGCATTGTTGATAATGTATTTTATCATTTGAGCACACTCTTGCTTCGTGTAAGATATTCCTTTGTTTTTACCTTTATCAAATTTAGCCTCAGCACCAGATATGGACGAAGGACCATCTTATAAGCCCAGCTGAGCTAATGAAACATAATAAAATTGCATTGCCACCTGGTGGAAAAATTAAAAACTACGAGTCCCTAGGAGTCTCCCTATGTGATATTAAAGCAATTGGGTGAGCGGTAGTCTTTCCCTTTCTTAGATAATTGGTTATAAAACAAAATAGCTGATGAATATTAGAAATATATACGAGGGGGAAGTCATAGCATCGAGGTAGAACAAGCCAGGCCAGAAAGCAGTCCTGGAGAGGAGTTAAGAAAAGGTCTTTTAATTTTCACAGGGTTCCAGTCGCATCTGTTCAGCAGTGCTGCGGTGCCGGTGTCAACAAATATTTGGGCCCATCCGTTCGCCGAACAGATGGGCCCCCGGGGGCCAAAACGTGCTAGAATATTTTGGCCCCTTCCGAATATTTGGGCACACTTTCATATTTGATTTTTGTTGTACTTCATGAGACATCTTAACTATTGTTGTAATGTTGATGATGTTAATAGTGCAAAATAGCAAAATTGGTCATGTTACGGTAGACTAAACGTAAAAGGTGCTGGTCACAGTGTTTTGTCAGCTCAGCATGAGAGTAGATTCAGTGCAAAATGTAAAAACGTAGTCCTGAATCATGTAAATGACATTGGAATCGATGCGGAATTATGACCAGATGTCTTGATCCTAAGTTTACTTTCTCATAGAAAATGGGAAATTTAACTTTGATGCAAGTATGTTCGGATCTGAGTATAAAAGTTATAATTGGACCCGTAATTTACATGAATAGCTGAGCTAACCCAAGCTACATGTACATGTACTTCTGTAAAATAACTATAAATGACTTTTAATTTCCAGTTATGTAGATAGGGGCCGGGGGCGGAGGCTTTTGATTCCCGAATGTTTGGGCCACTTGACCCCTGAACAGTATCTAAGTGCCTTGAGGTGGCTATAAATGGAAAAGGGGCCCTTTTGATTCCAGACTATTGGGCACCCTTTTAGTATCTAAATGTATTGAAGTGGATCTTGAATATTTGAATACTTGAGGCCCCCTATTTGTATGTAAGTGCCTTGCAGTGGATATATATTGGGAGGGGGCCCTCTGGATCCAGAATATTTGGGCCCCCTATTTTAATGTGTCTTGAAGTGGGTCTAAATGGGAAGGGGGCCCTTTGGTTTCAGAATATTTGGGCCCCCCATTTGTGGATATAAATGGGGAGGGGGCCCTTTGGTTCCAGACTATTGAGCCCCCTATTTGTATGCATCCTGAATTGGATATAAATTGTATATATGTAACAGCAGATTGGGAGGGGGGGTAATCTGAACAGAAAGCCCCCCACTGTTTATTTATTATGCACATTACATATATATATATATATATATATATATATATATATATATATATATATATATATATATATATATATATATATATATGTATATATATAAAATCTTTATATATCCACTTCAAGACACATACAAATGGGGGGGGGGGGGCAAATATTCTGGAGCCAAAGGGCCCCCTCCCCATTTATATCCACTGCAAGGCTTTTAATTACAAATAAGGGGCCCAAATATTCTGGAACCAAAGGGCCCCCCTTCCCATTTATAAGCACTACAGGGCATTTACTTACAAATAGGGAGCCCAAATATTCTGAAACCAAAGGGCCCCTCCCCATTTATATCCACTGCAAGGCTTTTACTTCCAAATAGGGGGCCCAAATATTCTGAAACCAAAGGGCCCCCTCCCCGTTTATACCCACTGCAAGGCATTTACTTCCAAATAGGGGGCCCAAATATTCTGGAACCACAGGGCCCTCACCCATTTATTTATCCCATGTTTGCACTTGCATGACCCAAATACTCCAAATCTTCAGAAATTCAGATAACAAGGAATCAGGGGGAATTGGAGACACCTGAATCTATTCATGTAGAGTAGATTTGTGCTAAAGTATGTGTTGCACAAATGTAAAAAAAAAAAAAAAAACACTCGGTATATACTTGGAAGATTGTTAGATAATTTCTACGAGGTATATACACCCACATTACATGTAAAATGCACCAATATATACATGTATATATAGTGGCAAACATTAAGCCTGGGAAATGAATTCAATTGTTTGATTTACATTAATTTTACAAAATGATAACAAATTCTTTTAAAAATATTTCTTTTAGAGTTTGCAAAATATCATACAGGATGTATATATAGAGTGTAGTGGGCCAAAACTAAGTTATTCCAATTTCTATGGGGGGGGGGGGGGGCGGGGGCCCAAATGTTTGTAGGGGGGCCCAAAGTTCGGCGAAAGAATGGGTCCCTGGGGGCCCATTCGTTCGGGGGGCCCAAATATTCTCTGACACCGGTCGAAAAACACACTGGTGAAC
>CAXHWN010000777.1:0-12062 GCA_964020975.1 Hermodice carunculata | reverse complement strand
TTGGAAAAATCGATTTTAGCATATTCAGTTGGCTCACATTTACGGTGGATGAAAATTGTTTCAGCTGCTGCCATGTTTGCCTTAGTGTGTTCCCAGTCCAATTCCACGTACACTATTTCCGATGGGTTTTGTGTCTAAAATTCAAGATTTTAGTATACAGCGTTAAGCTACAAACATGATGCAAAATACCCGGTTATGACTTTATAAATGTTAATAAATTAGACAGGTTACTTAAGTGTTTTCACATACATATTTGGGAAATGTGGCGTTATTTGAAACAGCAACAATGTCTTTTACAGTACTGACTGAGTGATGTTATAAGTATTTATTTGTACCAGTAGGATTCCTAAAATCCCACCATAGAATACGTGGACCGCAAAGAAGGTACCGGTAAGTTGTTTACAAGGAAAAAAGCTGTACTATAGTTTCTGTCCCGAATAGTTTCATTATCTTTTAACACACACAAAATTCACACTGTCTCAAAAGTATCGCAACCACAGGTGACTCACGCATAGCACTATATTCTCGATAAACATGCAATTTCCATCTCCCACATGGTGATAAAAATGAAAAAAGGGATTTTCCAAACTTTAAGAAAATTACTCTGTACTTTTCAGTTCCTTGTGGAAAGTTTTGTCCAGAAGCGAAACTTGCCAAAGTAGGTGGATGATCCGCCCGCAATTTTGTCCCCACATGCTCTGTTTCTGTTTCCTCATTTTCGCTCTCAGGGTCAAGATCCTCGCATTTCATCAAAAGGATAAGCATGTCGTCATCTGAAGAAACATGGTCTGCAACACCTGTGAATGGACGTAACGCATGGTATTCAAACAATACTTCTTCAGGAAAAAAAATTCTTCATAAAAAATATGGCATACAGCGAAGCAAAAATCTCTACGTATCAAGATATACCCACATGAAGTTAAATGTCTGTGGTTATGGCTTGAACATTACGCTTCCTGTTCTGTACTTGTAGTTACATTATTGAGTGGTCTAAAATTATTGCTGCATTACCAAGTGCAGGCTCAGGTGACATTCCAGCAATCCAAATAAACCACTTTCATTGTCAAATGTAGCATGAAGTTCAAAAACAAACCGCTCTAAGATACATTCACGCTCAATGAGCACAACGACCAGTACAAAGTAAGCAACCTGCGCTGGGACTTACTTTAAATCAGTACGTGCCAAACGCAAGCACTCTTCAGGCTTTTGGTTTTTTTTTGTATCTTTTGTTTTGTTTTGTTTTGTTTTTTCTTAGGGGATGGGGGTGGTGGAGGTGCGAAAATAGTTCGTCGAGGAAGTTAAGAAAGAGTGAAGAAAGGGAAAACTCCAATCTGTTATAAATGTATCTGCATTTCACAGACATAAGTGAAATGAATAGACTGAATTTTAATAAAAACAAGTATAAATATGAATCCTCCATTTTGTGCACTGTTGAGGCTCAATGTCTTGTCGCGCTTGCTTTACTGACGTCTGCAAAGTTGAGGTAAGAGAGCGCAAAGAAATATCGTACTTATAAACAGGGAAAATACAAAACGGCCTGACAGTTGACCCTCTCCGTGGAGGAGTACTGAACGTACGAACAGTGATTCAAAGACCACACGGTCGAATCCCTTCGTGGACAGATATTTTTTTCTCTCTAAAAATTAGAAGCACATTAGGTAAACTACTGCATTCAACTAACTGTACGTAATGATTCAGCAGTTCAAGCACCCCAGCAGAGTCTTAAAAAGAGTCCAGGGGAATCTGAGAAATGTGACTTTTTAAGTAAAGACGTTCACTTATAATAGAGGAAATGAACCTACAGACAGTCGAAAGTCTATTATGAGGGGCTACGTCTGTGCAGTTCGTAAAATTATGATTGTTCGAACTCTCAATTTCTTTTGTTAGGTTGAAGTTTGTTGGGACCCTAGGACAACACAACCTACCATCTAAACCTGTATTGTGTCTTCCGTTCTGCTGCTGATTTGTCAATTGACTTTGCTTGATTTTGCCTGGGGACTCGCATATACCGGTTTGCTTTCAAGTCGCTACAGCTCTAAGATACATTCGCACTCAATGATAGTATATATCTCATATAGTATCTCTGTGCTGAAGTCGTGCACACACTGCCCAAATGGTGATTAATTACTTAGTAGTTTTCTAGTGTTACCATTGTAGGTAGAAAATGCACATCAACTAGGCACTTCCTGAATGAAAGAAAAGGAGGACACACAACCAAAACACCAAATTATATTTTCTAAATTAAGCACAAAACACCAAAACTTACTCTATAAAAATAAGCGATAGTGATCGCACATATATGTATGGGTGTTAACAGTTTTGTATAGTTTAACATAAATACACATTTTCGATATAACTTCTACACAAAAGAGTACCAGATAATTTGGCACTTGAGAGCACATGTGTTGCCTCCAAAGCAGACCTAAGCAGCATATTTTGTCCATTCCGCTGTGTAGTAACAATGAAGTTGGTCGGCTTTGCAGGCAAGCGCATGTGTAGTGCTCACAAACTTTTGATTACCATATTGCTTCTGTTTTACTCTCGCAGTATGAACTAATAAAAAAAAAAAAAAGAGCTGCTGTCACCGCCACCACTTAAGTCAGATTTATCATCGCCGTTACTACAATCACCGCCCTGTGTGGCAGCAGGAATGGCGGTGGTTGGAGGTGATTCCAGTGGTGGTGGCGGTGATTTAACAACATAGACCCAACATACGCCGGAAGATACGAAGTGCTTCATTTCAAGTTTACACTAGAGTTATAATTACAGACTGATTTTCCTGTCTATGAATCAGTTTAGCAATGACTAATACAAGTGAAAAAAATGAAGGATTCATAGAGTGAAACTTGTACATCATGTCACATAACTTATAAAATCCCATATATATCTAATTGGAATGATTCGGATAACTCACCTGACATATCGATGTATAGCGGCGCTTTGGGACTTTGACATGTTGTCACAGATCCCCTCGCTAATGCCTGGTTTAAACAGTGACAGGGAAGCGATTGGTTTATTGTTTGAGGTCTCTCAACATTATCAGCAACAGCAGCTGGAAAAACGTCCATGCCCACCAGAGCTATAATTGGAAGGAGCACCTGCACTGCTAATGCGTCAGCAGTTTATGTGTTTTTCTTACATAAATGATGCAACCAACTTAAAGATCTTCCACTTGAGGTGGTACAACGTGCCTCTTTCAAATATATGCACACACACACACACACACACACACACACACATATATATATATATATATATATATATATATATATATATATATATATATATATATATATATATATAAAGGGTACATATGGGTTCAGGGGTAAGTCAAATTGTTCTTATCTGAACCTTTACTATACAAATTTAGTAATTATGAATTTGTTTGACAGGTGTTCTTTGATAATGAAGCTCTGCATTTGTAAGCAAAAATTCACGTATTTAGCTAATTCATCATTTGCCACGTTCTTATTTATTCTTTATTATGTGGGTTGTCTTTGCTGAATATTCAGCTTAGACAAGGAGCTGCTACTCAGAGAGACATGTACGAGTAAAAGGCTTCGAAACATGTTGAGTAGTTACCCGCTGAAGACCCTTTAATTTATTTGCGCTGATACAGCCTGTGTCAAAATTTTACAGAGGAACGTGTGCAATATAGACAATAGTAATTCCATATGTATACAGGTTAGACAGGGACAGGTTAGCTTATGGAGAGTAAAGAGTTCGAACTGCGGAATAGGATATTGACTACTAGGAAGTGGATCTGGGCAAAAAGACACAAATATATATATATATATATATATATATATATATATATATATATATATATATTCATACGAAATTCTTGGTGGCGTTTAGGAAATAATTCTGGCTTATTATATTACGTTCGTTTCATTTGACGGTATTCCACATTCGCGAGCAATTCCTTTAAGGGCTACTATGGTGCACTCGTGCCACCAACAAGTCACAGTCGTTTAAGTTAACGTAAATTACATCTATTTTGTCGATTTATTTTCCCTTTCAACTGGAATTGTTATTTAAATGTGTAAAAATAACACTTGCTTCTTGTAATATGCCGGGATAAAAAACAACATGATGCCTTCACTTATCCAGCAGTTGGTTCAAAAGTACTAAATAACATCACCTTAGTTTACCACGTACTTACCCTCGTGACTTGTAGACGCCCTTGCACTGTATACTGGTATGATGCGAGATCTACAATTGTACCCTCTTATATTGTAAGTTCTTTAGCAATTAGCTCCCCATCCATAAGGAAAGATCCCATATAACAGGTCCTGGTGTCAATGATTCTCAAAGAAATCATATGTCAATGTAATTCTGCTGTTACATGCGCTTATCAAATATATATTTTAATAACAAAAACTAGAAGATTTCATTTGATTCCCTCGTTTTTTCTACTATGATATACTAGTACTAAAGTGCATATCTTTCATTGAAACTTATGTAAAATGCCAACTGAAGCCCACATAATAGCCCCTGTTGTCAATAATTCACAAGTAATATTTCAATTTTAACAATTCTGCTGTAACATCCGCTTGTAGAATATACTTTTCAATGCCCCCCTACCCCACCCCACCCCCCAAATGGAAGATTCACTTGATTTTATAGTTGTTTTCTTACCTTGGCATATCGGTATTATTGTGCATATCTACCACTAAAACTTGTGCAAAAAGCGAACGGAAAACCAAGTCACAAGTTCATAGAACACATTGTCCGATTCGGTAATGATGATTTCAAAAAGTATCATACAACAGCAGGATTTCTTCAAATTGCGATTTGTTCTTCGTCATCACGTGATTGATTTGCATTAATGTACAGGACACCATTAATGCCAGAGCTGGAGTTTCCGCAGAAAGAATGACTACCCAAATCTAAAATTCCACACGGCGGTTTAGGCCCAGTGAGTGGGGTCTGATGATTAAACATTTGTGAGTGACAAAGAAACGTGTATCTTTTATGTTTCTTTTTTACAGGATTTACTTAAATTATAATTGATATGCATATAACATATTGATGATTCGAACACCATGTTAGGTTGCATCTCCTTAAAAATTGACATGATGTGTACACCTCAGCTACAAAGAAACTTTATTTTCACTCCCATTTCTCTTTTTATATGGTGGCTCAATGGTGCCAACCGAAAGTTTTTTTGTTGTTTTTTTAATCTCGTAATTACCAGATAAAATCTGATAAGTACGAGTTTTTAAGATAAAAAAGACTTTTGGTTGGCACCATTGAGCCACCAAACTTTTCCCTACCCAAGTCCAACACTCTTTGAAGCTGGAAGCTGATCACTGCGCACACATTCTCTGCCAGTTTGTCACTTTTTCCTAATTAGTAGAACAGCTCTGCGTGTCCAGTTTCCTTTGCTTCATGGTACAAAATATATGCAAAACTTCATTTTCTCTCTTCCGATTTTTATGATCAATGTGTCAATTCAATATAGGATTTTCTGAAAATTAACATGATTACTACATTGCTGTTTGTACTTGAGAAGAAAACTTACTGGATGAAGCCAGGAAGGGCCCCTTTACTATTGACAAAAGTGCTATCTCATTAATTGCATAATTGCAATTAGAGTTACTTGATGTTGTTTGAAGTCACGTCTGAGCCCTGCAGCCAAGGCTTGCAAAGGGAAATGGGGGTTAAGGATAAACTCAGGGCTAAGTACATCTTCTACAAAATCTCAAATAAACAAATGATAGCTCATATTAACCCCCATAAAGTAAACATTTCTGAAAAATAAACTTGCCGCGGAATCAAATGACACTTTTGTTAATCACACAGTTTGTTATGTGTTTTTGCAGCAATCATGCAAAGATAACTTATTTTTGTTGTTGTTAATAATATTGATTCAAATTTTTCTGTTATGGTACTACATGCAAGAATTCTTTGAAAAAATACTGTTCCTACACCTATCCTCAAAAGCGTGTTTTGTTTTTCCCATGTTTTGCGCCGTCAATGAGCTGTAGCGGTCTGAAGCTGAAGTGATTGCACTCGATTTATACCTTACAGGATTTCAAATTTTTCCAAGTACTGTGACAGAACCAGGCCTCACACAAAAAAACTGAGACCCGCTTTTTTAGTTCAACTTTTTTTCCAAGCAAAACTGTGGAAGATGAAAACGAAATAGTTTTGGATGTTGTCGTGAAATCGATCGTTTAAAAATTAGTTCAAAGGTCAATCCGTCTTTGAAGGGATTACAGGCACTTATTCGCGGTTTTTCCACTTTGACGACTCTATATCCGTTAGCACTGTATGTTTGTTGACAACTATGAGATCGTTGATTAATCATACTTGAAAAGAACGCAATTTATAAAGTTTTTACTGGGAAAATTCCGAGTTCGGTATCAGTCTCAGCATGTGCTGTCGGAAGCGTGGTCTCATAACTGGCCCGCTGATTGGTTACGCTTTATGTGCCAGGCTCATTAGGATGATTGACAACTTGGTTGCCGGGTTACCATTGACTGGCAAAGGAGAACAATATATGTAGGCTACTATGGGAAATCCGTCAATTTGGTTTATATCGATCCGGAGATATCGAAGCCTGACAAAAATCTGTATAACGCGCAGGCACTATTTTGGATAGTCAAAAGTTGGAAAATGCCTGTGTCTGTATGTAACACGCAGGTAAAAAATACATCAGAACAAAGGCCAAGCGTACGCAAAGCACCGATCATACATCGGCCCCAAAAACAGGCATTTGACAAAAATGGACGTTCAGTCGATCAATGTCAATAAAATTATTAATGTTTTCCCCCGAAAATACCAACTCTTTATTACGGTCTACAACAAACTTGTGCAATGGAAGCGCCCGGGAAACAGAACTGTGCTTAGCGAGTGGAAATCATCATTTGTCAGTCACACAACACGCATCCTCGACGCATCTACTTTCATTCCTATCTACTGATTGCTGTAAATCCATCAATTTATGCAGAAAAGCAAACAAAAAACAAAAAAAACAGAAATACAAAAACAAAACAAAAAAAAAAAAAAAAAAAAAAACAAAACAAAAAAAAAAAAAAAAAAACAAACAAACAAACAAACAAAAAAAAAAAAAAAAAAATGGTCAAAGTTGTTACCGGGCCAAACACAAAGTTTGCATAAATTTCTTGTAAGTTTTGATGTGTCGGTAATACGGTATACGGTATGCGGTATCGTCATCTGGAGTGCCAAAATGTCGGCTCAGTCACTTGTAGACAACCGGCTTTGAAGTTTAAATACAAAGAAATAATCATAGTAAAGATGATTGTAAGCTATGGTTTGTTCAAAAACAGTATGAGGAAAGTATGTATTTATATGCATTTTGCGACAAAACATGGTAGTCTTCGGCGTTTTTGAGGACTATTTCAATGAACGCATCATTATCGCCCAACTACCCATTCAAAGCAAACTATGACGATTCGAAACGGGCAGACATGAGGCTGCAAAATGCTCTAGGCCTCTGTGCCTGTGAAAAACGCGCACCATAATATTATGAAAATAAATTTGGCGCTAAATGTGTGCATTAACTACGGGGAATTACGGTAGATCAATGCGGAAGGTCGCAACAAGTAAATCACTGTAAATGTCGACTTCTGAGGGCGGGGATTAGTGGCATGACACGTCAAACTGTGAAGCCTGATCATAACACGCAGACATGGAGGGGAAAAGTCGTGCCAAATTCACCTTTTGGGATTAAGACTGATGGATTATGGATGGCTTAAACGATGCATTGTTACAAATTACAGCATATGTCAAAATTTGATTCTTTTCGCAAATTACCTTGAGCTTATCCTTAAAACAACCCTACGAACTGGCTTTAGGTCGGGTACTTTTTGCTAAAGTGTATACAGCATGAAATGGCTTTGTCTGTATAAACGTACTAATTGAATACCATAACACGTCCTTTGAATTAACGCCCCTTTTTATCCCTTCAACAGCGATTTTACCACATTGCACTTCTTATAAAGGAATATCAATATAGTTATGGTGAGTTAACTTACCGTACACTGACTTTACCAGTGTCTGCGTAAAAAGAAAACGCATTTAAACATATTTAGTGACGCACTTTTTACTCATTACAATACAGGTTTTGAAACATTGCAGGGACGTATTGCAGCTCTTACAGTTTAGAACGAGAAAGGATTATGATTTCACATCCTGGATAATGGGCCGAAAAACTATAATTTTTAAAATGCGATATCTGTGCAGTGCCTACCACAAATAGTATCCGTATCCGTAAAACAATGATATATTTTCGTTATGGGTGCCCGCGTGTAATCAGTGCGTGTCTCATAATTCAACATACTACATTATTATACAACACCTCACAAACGTATGAGGAACTTTTGTTATTTCAGGATCAGGATGAAGCCATCGCCACCCTAAATGTCTTAATTGCATCACCCTCGGACTCGCGAGGTAAACATCGAAGACTGTAGTGTGTTGTATCGTATACGATTACTTACCACCCTTGACAAGTGAGTTTCTTACTTTGTAGCAAAGTATGACAAGACACACGGCAACGACGACGATGCTGCCAGACAGGATAAACTCTGCAAATAGAAAAACCCCACCAAATGCTTAAGATCTCCTAGGGGTTTACACCGGGAAAAGATATACAATCGTGTCTGTGTATGTGGGAAAGTTTATTTTCGCAGTTTGTTTGCAGAAAAAAGACAAACAAAAACAAAAACAAAATAAAAAAAAACAAAAACAAAAAAAAAACAAAAAACAAGAAAACAAAAAAAAAAAAAAAAAAACCAAAAAGAAAAAAAAACTAAACAAAAGAGAAAAAAAAAAAAAGAAAAAAAAAACGAAAAAAAAACGAAAAAAAACCCGAAAAAAATATAAAAATATAAAAAACACCACCCAAAAAATAACAAAAAAAAAAAACAAAACAAAAAAAACAACAAAAAAACAACAAAAATACAAAAAAAAACAAAACAACAACAACAACAACAACAAAAAAAGAAAAAAAAAAAAACCAAAAAAAAAAAAAAAAAAAAAAAACGCTTCCAACTTATAGAGGACGTGTTTAGCCGCACACAAACGCTATGTAATAACAGTTTCCTAACGTGCACGAAACCTTGACTATAACACTGTCCCAAACGTGATTTCTGTAAGCAACTGATCTTCCAGGCGACATTTTTTTGGGGGGAGGTGTTTCCTTTTTTTTTTTTTTTTTTTTTTGTTGTTTTTGTTTTTTGGTTTTTTGTTTGTCTTATTCTGCTTTTTTTTTTAGTTTTGTTTTTGTTTTCGTTTGGTTGTTTTTTTTGGGGGGGGGGGAGGTATTTATATGTTTTGCGTGGTCGTGGTTGGGTGTACTAAATTTATATGAACGAGTAAATGCAGCAATATACGCAATAAAGCTAATCTAAATTTGAACTTATCTCGAAAGAAGGATTCCTTTCTCTATTTATTAACCTTCTCGGACAGAGGACACCAAACTAACCTCACTACCCAAAAGTCAATGATGAACAACTTGAGTCAAAATATGTTATATCAGTAGTTTTTGTTCAGTCAAACAAATAAGTGGTGACTTTTCCCAAGAACCTCTGCAAATAATACAGGCTCCTTCTCAACATCCAGTCAACTAAAATCCAGCTTGTCACAAATGGCAGTCAAAATTGACTTTTCCCGGGAGAGACGAAAAAACATATGCTTACGGCAAGGATAGCGTAATAACTGACGTCATATTCAGTGATTTATGGTTTTGGTGCGAGCTGTACAGTCATTTTCAGTCGACAGCAGTATGATGATCTACAGGTCGTTGGAAAGAGATAAACCATGCTGGGTGCCTCTTCCTGACGGTCTGTGGGTCCCACTTTTTGAAGGATGGTATTCTAGGTGTCAATCAGGCTCTTCTATACTTTATCTTATTCATTATATTATATTTGTTACCTTACTATACACACTCATGTTATTATTTATGTGTTTATGGGCATCCGCGCCTTAACCATGTTAACAGAATTTGTAACTTCTGAATATTGGATTGCCGATAAAGCTGAAAACATTGCGGCTCGTGCAAACCCTGTGGGCGTACTTTGGCTTGGGCAAATGGTAGTTGAAAGGCACACGCAAGGTGTCACTGGTGCTTAGTAAATGCTGCACTAAAAAAACACAAAACATTGAATTTTGAATGTCTATTTTCTATTTTTTTCTGAAAGCAAGAGGCCGACCTAGGGAGGCTACTCATTGTTGTGCAAAATGCAATGGGGCGTCTTTGTAGAAATGTCAGCAGCAGTAGATATGCATTTATTTTATGAATTTTTCTCACGCAATTTTACCTTAGCTTTTCTGTGTTTCCTCCAGGTCATTTGCATACATGGCCTAATATACTCAGCTTCTGCATTGTTGAGTATCTCTAAGTACCATTATTATAGACAATTGAAGTTAAATCTGTGTTAAATGATTAATTGCATTTTATACACATCAGTATGAAGTCTTGAACATGGCACACATATAATGAATTGTCTAGGGAATTTGTTACTTATTGACATGCGAGTTGTAACAAAATTTCATCATTCATGTTTTTCATTTTATATCTGCAATTGGAAAATAAATCTGGAACTTGGTTTCGCACGCTATTTCTTTTCTTTTTTAAAGGAGATGAACTTCAGATACGGCAGACGAATTACCTGGAAGCACAGACCTAGTGGTAAAACGGCATATGTATCTGCGCAACATAAGACACGGGGGAGAAGTTATACATAATTGTGTTGCCAAAATATGTCATGCGCTAGATAAATCTAATATACACATACATATGCATGCGTGTATGTAAATATATATGCATACAAATATGTGTATGTATACTGGCATGTGCATGTGTACGCATAATGTGATGGGGATATCTTGCATGTTTCAAATTATTCTCGGTGTGCAAAAAATCAACAGTCAGTTGTATGCCAATCACATGCATTTTGACAGTTGTAGTACCTCATATTTGACATAAGATTGGAGATATAATAATAATAATAATAATAATAATAATAATAATAATAATAATAATAATAATAATAATAATAATAATAATAATAATAATAATAACAATAATATTATAATAATAATAATAATAATAATAATAATAATAATAATAATAATAATAACAATTAATATTGTAAAAAATAATAATAATAATAATCATCATCATCATCATCATCATCATTATTATATATATATGGTTTTATCTTCTTGGACTATGTCTTTTGACTTTACCTATGCATTGGTCAACAATAACTTGTGCATTATTACAGGGACCATTATTGTTAACATATGCAAACTTCCATACACAGATTTGCTTTTCATCAAAACTTTGTAGTTTTCTTTGTCCCTTCGTTATGCACACTCTTTGTGTACGTAAAGGTGTGTGCTTGTGTCAATGTGTGTCTTTCGTGCCAATTCAAGTATATGGTGAACACTGTGTCGTTATCATCATCATCATCATCATCATCATCATCATCATCATCATCATCATCATCATCATCATCATCATCATCATAAAAATTATAATTGATTGATTAATTGATGGATGGATGGATCGATGGATCGACGGCCTCGTTTCCAGGGATTTAAAAAAAAAGATACAACGAGATAAAATAGAGGATTAAATATGTCTCACCGTACAATATAAATACACCGCACCATTAATACTAGCAGGAAAAGTTTGCAGAGGCCGATAGATGCTACGGCAAAGTATAGAGTAGTATATTATACTGGAATTAAGGACATTTGTATTTATAATTTCAACCTTATTGGTTTTGTGTAGGCTACCATTATTACAACTTTTGACAAAACGTTTTGAATTTTAAGCCTAAAATTTAACTTGATCATAAGAATTATTTTTAAACACAGTCAATTTTTCCTATATACTGATGAGACTTGGATCAATTCTTGGATAAAAAGAGGGCATACTGAGGATGGAAAATCCAAGAATGGTGCCCCAAAAAGTAAAGGAGGAAGCATTATAATACCTCATGCCGGGAATAAAGAGGCGTTTTTGCTTCAAGGATATTCTTATGCAAACCTTTTTCAGTGGATTATCATGAGAAAATGTA
>CAXHWN010000776.1:28200-78628 GCA_964020975.1 Hermodice carunculata | reverse complement strand
TAAGTCCAGCCCTCTACAGATGTTCTAAGTCCAGCCTACTCCAGATTTTCTAAGTCCAGCCTTGTCCAGATTTTCCAAGTCCAGTTGTGTGAGCAAGCCAGGCCAAGACTTACTGCCGATCCTATGGTGGTTTCTTCCTTAAATTTGGGGTTGACAGGTCCATTACTCAAGATTTAGGGGGGAACATGGGCAATTCCAAAATTTGGGATGGTTTGGGGCATTATATCACGTTAAAGGGGGGACAAAGCCTGTGATTGCTTTAGTACCAGAAAACATAACAAGTAACAAAAAATGACCATTGCCTCCCAATTCAATGCACAGCACATAATACTCCTTGTCATATATGTTTACCAAACTGTTTAAATGCTCAATCATAATAATGCTTTTTTTACATATGTGAACCAATGTGAGACATTTACCCTCTCACACCCCCTGTATCAGTACATAGTCACGACACTGTGGGACTACCAATCTGTGTTTGACAAAACCCATTTATGCAGATAATCAGAACATCTTACATAGGAAAATCGACAATCCACTTGTGACTTCAAGAGGTGGGGAAGGCAACAATGAAGGATACACAGTACCTGCCAAACTTACTCTCTAACTTAAACACACATTTACAAAGTAGTTCATATTAACAGGTAGTTACCAGGCAAAATCATACAGTCACAAGTACAATCTAATACATCAGATAAGATAAAATTTCCATAACCACCTGATTTGTAATCCCCTAATAATCAAATGGGCAAGTCTTCACCATAATTACTTTTAGATAACAATATACAGCAAGGATGAAAAAGAAAACAAAATTCAAATTACCTTTAAAGTTCAATAGCTTGTTGATGGCAGACTCACTCCTTGACTCTTGGACGTCTATTGCATCTGATACAGATTCTTTGTTTACAAGCTATAAATTAGTTTGGGTGTTTTAATTAAGACCAATTCACGCCCCATACAATACAATAAATAGGGCCTTACAAGCCGCACATCACATTTACTGAAAAAGTTCGCAGTGGTTCAAAATCTGACTTTGCATGAATTTTATGAAAAGAAAGTTGAAACATTTTGGATAGAAAGTTACTTTTGAAGACCAAAAAGGAACTATTTCTTGCAAAAGTTCAGAATCTCACATCTGGCATTAATAACCGACTTACACCACAACAGTAAAAAATATAGTGCCTGAAAAATACAATCTTATAATACTCGTTCAAGCTAACACCAGTACCTGGGGTGACATACTTGGCAAATATGTTACTAAGGTTACGTTATTATGTAGCAAAGGTGATTTTTAAAGATAGTTGGTACTATTTGTTTGTAAACAATGCCAAGACTCCACATCTGGCTATAATGACCAATTCACGCCACAGCAATAACAACAATATAGTGCCTGGCAAAGAGCACTCTTGTGACACTCCCAAACTGGTCACAAGTTCCTCACTTAATATACATGAGGAATATCTGAATGAATTTATAATATAGTAGACCAAAAATATGTTTTATAAGCTTTCTGGGACTGTTTGTGGGCCAAATTTACAAATCCCACATCTGGCAGTGTACAAGCATGCAGTTGCCCAATTAACCCTGCATATTTCTCTTTGGATGTGTTCCCTGCCACTACTATCAATAGAAAGGAGGCGTTACACTTAATTAATTAATTATTACCATGCCTCATTTGCACATTAGCAGTAAAGAGGAAAACTAGAAAAGAAGATTTTATAGATGATTCTTGTTATCCTCAAGAAGATTGCTTCAATATGTTTCCAAATGCAGTCGTCAGCTTCATTACAATACCTCCCGTCGACTTCAACAAATACCGTGAACACAGGGAGATAGACATCAACACAGAAGGATCAACAGAGCAAATTAGCCATCTTGATTTTATTCTGGAATTAAACAAATTGTTGATTGAGCTTAATCGCTCACAAACACAACTAAAGCAGCCTCCACATACTTCATACTGGCATTCCGACGTCATCAGGTGCGCTAAAAAGTAGAAAAGGGATTCCCGATATAGGAGAAAAATCGAAACAAGATCTGAGCGGCTCTACGATGGAGTGCATGCGGTGTCCCAAGTGAAAAAGGTTTGGTACTACAAATGGCACCTCAGTGTACTAAAAGACATGCAAAGCAGTGTGTAAAACTCTGCACAATATTTTTGTAAAATGGATTTTTGTGAGCTGCCTTCCTCGAGATGAAGAGGGACGGGAAATTGGGGTTGCGGTTGCGGCTCTTCATCCCCCCCCCCCCCCCAATCTCTACTTTTCACTTGCTACTTACCTACCCGATGCGTGTTCGCGACAGTTTGAAATAGAAATTAATTTTTAAAGAGGGATAGGAGGATGGGGCTGCGGTTGCGGCTCTTCATTTTCCTTCCCCCGCCCTCTGTCACCTCTCTCGTCATCGTGATTAAACGTACACCACAGCAGACACCTACCTGATACATATGTGTGACAGTTTAATAACAGAATGTATTTTATACAGAGGGATGGGAAAATGGGGCTGCGGTTGCGGCTCTTCATTTTGTTCCATTCCCCTCTTCCCTCGTCTTCGTGATAGAACATCACAACAGACACCTATATGATACACGTGTGTGACAGCTTTAACATTATTTCTGTGCCTTTTGTTTGATTTGATGATGTATAACTTCACAAGCTGACATAGATGGGACTGCCACTATTGAACTTGCAAATACGGAGTATTTTTGGTATTATTTCTTAAGTGGAACCAGGACGATGATGGTGCTGTATTTGTCTACTTTTTTCTGTTTTCTTCTATTTTGTTTTGTTTAAAAGCTAAAAGGACAAATGGTATTATTTCTTAAGTGGAACCAGGACGATGATGGTGCTGTATTTGTCTACTTTTTTTCTGTTTTCTTCTATTTTGTTTTGCTTAAAAGCTAAAAGGACAAATGAAAGCCACAGTCATAGAGTACAAATGCAACCTGAAAACTGTGTATCATCTACTCATATTATTATATATGTCATGTCTACAACTATAAAATGTTTAATTTGCATTGTATACCCTGTGAAATTATCTTCACAAAACTGACAAATGAATATAACTGAAGACATACCTTTTAACTCTGGTGGTGTACAAAATAATTCTTTAAAAAACTTGTTAGAGAAACATGATGATAATGATGATGATGAACAGATAGAAATAATTACTCACTCTCCTGATTATTTTGACGACCTTGAATCTATTTTGAACACTAATCGAAACAGCTTTACAATTTTAAGTACTAATATTAATTCAGCTCATGCTAAATTTGCAGAAATAGAATCATTTATACATGAGTTGCGTCAAAAAAATTTTGAATTCAGTGCAATTTGTTTGCAAGAGTGCTATATAAAAAATGATACTGATCTCACTCTGTTGCAACTTGAAGGTTATACTTGTATTCCACAGGGTCAAACATGTTCAGCAAAAGGAGGTTTGATCATATACTTAAATGACAAATATAATTTTATACCATCAATCCTTGTAGAAACATCTGAAGTTTGGGAAGGTCAATTTATTGAGGTAACTGGTGGGGAACTAAGAAAACATATTGTTCTTGGTAATGTGTATAGACCACCGAGAGATATCCTGGATAATTACCGTACATTTAGTGATGAATTCTCACAGGTTTTATCACGATTGCAAGAAAAAAACTGTGAAGTCGCTATCTGTGGCGATTTTAATATTGATTTACTTAAGATACATGAACGAGACATATTTCAAGAAATTTTTGATACCATAATGTCACAAAGTTTTTTTCCCAAAATAACTTTTCCAACCAGATTTTCTAATACTAGAGGAACTTTAATAGACAACATATTTTGTAAAATTAGCGACGTTTCCCTTAAGTCAACATCAGGGATTATGGTAAAAAAATTCTCAGATCATCAACCATATTTTATCT
Source organism: Hermodice carunculata (assembly GCA_964020975.1). NCBI lineage: Eukaryota > Metazoa > Annelida > Polychaeta > Eunicida > Amphinomidae > Hermodice > Hermodice carunculata. Next base: position 74,721 of record CAXHWN010000776.1, on the reverse strand, counting down.
GTTTAGATGTCCATGTCTTCAAAAATAAATCACCAAAACTAATTAAGATAAATAAACAATCATTGTCTCATATTACAAAATTCCATGAGGAGCTTAAAAATGCCAATATCGATAACACAATAAATATAGACCCATATGCAAACCCCGATGAAACTTTTAACATTTTTCACAACATTATAAAAGAAGCAAAAGAAAAACACATTCCTTGTACATATGTAAAGTTCCGCAAACATAAACATAGGAAAGAAAAGTGGATAACAATGGGCATTCTACGGTCTATTAATTTCAGAGATAAACTGTATAAAAGATTGAAATGTACTCCTGATACTTCACCCTTACATCCTACCTTAAAGAGAAACTTGTCGACTTGCAATAACATTCTGAAAAAGACAATTGCCAGGGCTAAAAAAGACTACTATGAATCATGTTTTAGACGATATGAAAATGATATTAAAAAGACAAGGGCCACGATAAATGAAGTGCTTTCAAAAACAAAGAAAAAAAAAGAAATTTCCTGAGTATTTCCCCGATAATGGACAGCAAATCAAAGATAAGATGGTTATTGCCAATAAATTTAATAACTTTTTCACAAATATAGGCCCAAATTTAACAAATCAAATAAACTTACCACATGCAGATAGTTACAAAAATTATTTGAGCAAAACTTACTCTCATAATTTCCATTTTAAATAGTACAGAAACACATGATCCATATTCATTAATTCCGAACCCAACAATGACAGCAAAGAGTTTCCAGACTTGCCAAAGTATTAACATTTCTCTTCCAATACCAATGTAAAGAAACAAATTTCACTCCTGACTTGAGACAGGCAGTCACCCATAAAAGGCAACTGGTGGTTTTAAACCGGTCCTCTCAACCTTAGAAATATTCATCATTAACTGCAGACACTAATTCTTTTCCAAAATGTATAGGCCTAACCACCCAAAAACACAAATTTCATTTCTTCTGCCAAAAATAAAAAGAGACCTGTTAGGCCTATCACCTTTTAGTTCTCCCGACTTGTCAGTCAGCTGAGTTTAAAGTAAAAGAGTAAAGTAGGCCTACATCGTTTTTGTGATATTTATGAATCTGGAACATTATAAACACACTCTACCTCCACTATAACTATGAGTCGGAGAACAAAGCCCACAGCACAACATAGCCAATGAAGTAATTTTCAAATAGTACAGAAACACATGATCCATATTCATTAATTCCGAACCCAACAATGACAGCAAAGAGTTTCCAGACTTGCCAAAGTATCAACATTTCTCTTCCAATACCAATGTAAAGAAACAAATTTCACTCCTGACTTGAGACAGGCAGTCACCCATAAAAGGCAACTGGTGGTTTTAAACCGGTCCTCTCAACCTTAGAAATATTCATCATTAACTGCAGACACTAATTCTTTTCCAAAATGTATAGGCCTAACCACCCAAAAACACAAATTTCATTTCTTCTGCCAAAAATAAAAAGAGACCTGTTAGGCCTATCACCTTTTAGTTCTCCCGACTTGTCAGTCAGCTGAGTTTAAAGTAAAAGAGTAAAGTAGGCCTACATCGTTTTTGTGATATTTATGAATCTGGAACATTATTGAAAGCATCAGCACTATCATTGATAACTTAAGGACAAAGTCAAGTTATGGCGTGGATGGTATTTCCACGAAACTACTGAAAATTATAAAAGACTCTGTAACAAAACCTCTTGCTACAATTATAAACCAAACCCTAAGAACGGGAATTTTTTCAACCAAATTGAAAATAGCAAAGGTTACTCCCATTTATAAAAAGGATGATGAAAATCTCTTTACTAACTATCGACCCATATCAATACTACCAGCTTTCTCTAAAGTCTTTGAAAAAGTTATTTTCAACCAATTGTATGACTACTTCGACACCTATAAATTATTCTATAATAGTCAGTATGGATTCCGTAAAAATCATTCAACCAAGCTTGCTACTATCGAACTTGTAGATAAGGTAATACAGGAAATGGACACAGGAAACCTCCTAACATGTATTTTTCTAGATCTGTCAAAGGCATTTGACACACTTAACCACACAATTTTACTACATAAATTAAAATATTATGGCCTAAGCGGCACATCACTCACCCTCCTTGAAAATTACCTAACAAATCGACAACAGTATGTTCAATATGATGAAGTTGACTCAGAATTATTACACATTAAAACTGGAGTACCGCAGGGCTCGATACTGGGTCCTCTGTTATTTCTCATATATATAAACGATATTGCTTATGCTAGCAAAATATTTGAACTGATTATGTATGCTGATGACTCTACGCTATCTGCAAGCCTAAATATTTTCAGTAATAATACTAGCAGTCTAGAAATTGACGATAACATTAATTTGGAACTCAACAAAATATCTACCTGGTTAGATGCAAACCAACTATCACTTAATGTTGGAAAGACTAAATTTATGGTTTTCCACCAACCTCAGAAGAAATTTCGAATTCCCAAGATAAAAATGAAAAACATTCAAATAGATCATGTAAATAGTTTTAACTTTCTAGGAATTGTAATAGATTCACATCTAAATTGGAACTCTCATATTGAAAAAATAAGCAGTAAGATATCAAGATCTATAGGGATTCTGAACAAACTAAAAAGAATATTACCAATTGACCCTAAATTGAAAATATACAATTCCATTATACTTTCTCATATAAATTATTATTATATTTTAACGTGGGGTTTTAAATGCTCTAAGTTGAAAACGATACAAAAAAAAGCTGTAAGAATTATAACTTGTAGTAAATATAATGCGCACACGGACCCATTATTTAAAAGTATGGGTCTACTGAAGGTTGAAGATATTTTTATGATTGCTAAAATCAAATTCTACTTCAAATATTTAAATAAAGTAATTCCTGCTAACTTACAAAATCTACCTCTGTTATTAAATACTGATATTCATCCCCACAATACCAGACAATCTGGAAATCTATCTATGCATCGCTATGTTCACAGTTTTGCAAAACAATGTCTTAGGTTTGATTTACCGAAAACAATAAATGAACTGCCATCTAATATTCACGATAAATTTTACACTCACAGCCTCCAAGGACTAGTCAGATAAACAAAAACTTTATATATTAATAATTACCAAGAATCTTGTGATATCCCAAACTGTTATATTTGTGCAAATTGAATATTTATGAACCAACTTTGTAAGCTGTACACATCAGATGTTTATACATTTATTTATGTACACTAAATTGTAATTATGACATGAAAAAGGAATTTATCTAATACCGATGTAAATGTACTTTGCCATTCATTCTATTATTATTATAGTTACATTATAGGGTGGCCCTCATGATAGCGACATGACATTGTCTAAATGAGGGTCTCCCTGACCATCACACATTTGTGTTTCATATGTTTGTTAAATGATTTGTATACTTGTTATTTGTATGAAGGTCAATAAAAGTATCCCAAGTCCTGAGTCCTGAAGGTTGTGTTGACATGGTATGTGGCCTTTCTGGCCTGCTCATTAAGGTATTCTAGTGTTAAACAGTACTTGAATATCATACGAATATTACACTTAGAGTGTGGGTTCCCGAATCCCATGGAGGATAATTAGATTCTGGAAACAGTGATACTGGGGATCAAGCGTGAAAAGGGCACAGCTGTCAGTCAAAAGTGCCATATGATGACAGATATTTTGCTGCAAAACTTTGGCAGATTACACATGTCGGATCCGCTTCATGCATGCTTTTGGGCTGCTGCACTGGTGGCCTTCTTTTTTTTTTTAGGAAGGCAAATTTGCTACCATCGTCAGCAAAAGCGTTTGATCCAAGCATTTACTTAACAGTGGGTGATGTTAACTTTCATCCATGGGGGGGGGGGGGGGGCTTCATAAAGGTGTGCTGGAGCAAAACGATCCAGTATCAGGAAAGGTGCTGCAGGTACCCATGCCCCTGATTAAAGGCCACCACCTTTGCCCAGTGACAGCAGTTTTACATAGCATTGCTCTGAATGAAAACTGACAGCCCCCAAACCCATCGTTTATAAACAACCGCCACATTGTTAGACTCCGCACAGTACCCAGTCGGCGGCTGCCTCACCACATATCATGCACAATGGGAGTATATCACAGACGATTTGTTCATCATAAACATCCTGAGACATGGCTACATGCTGCCTTTCATCAAAGACAGCCCTGCGCTAAGCAAAGAACCACAGTGGTTTGCTCCACCCACATTGGAACCCAAAGCATCGGTGTTCCTGGAGGCGGTTCAGATGCTTCAGAGCAAGCACACTATAGAGCCAGTAGAGAACAAAGGTTCTCCCAGCTTCTACAACCTAATCTTCCAGGTCCCTAAGTGGGATGGAGGATAGTGCCCAGTCATATACCTGCCGATGCTGAACACCTATCTTGAATTCCCGTCCTTTTGGATGGAGACACCCCAGTCGGTGGCAGCAGCCTTATGGCCCCTGGAGTGGACGACGTCCCTGCATCTCAAGGATGTCTTCTTCCACATGCCAATCATGGAGACTGCAGTCTCTGCTCGGATCGATGCAACAATAGCAAGCCCTGCTGGGCTCCCAGTCCTCGATGAACTCCCAGGTCCCGTTAGGCTGGCTCCAGCATCCTCCTTTGCAGCTAGCACTGTGGGGCAGATGGACGAGAGACCAGGGCTACCTCACCCAGGTGCCGATCCTCATCATATCAGCTGCACCTTCAGTGATGGACTATCAGGGAGAACTTAATGAGAGGACAGACGCTAGAACGTTTTGAGGCCTAGCTCACCGTTTACAGGGACTCATCTTGGTCCGGAAGGGGAGCCAACGTGGACAGCCAGATGTTGTCTAGCCCTTGGTTGCATTGTTCGCAGTTAACCACATAAACTGGTTGGAACTGGAGGTGAGATGCTTGGCCCTCCTCCACTTCTGAGACCTGGTGGAGCACAAACATGTCCTCAAAATTTGCAACAACAGGACCACGGTAGTCTAACTCTACAGGCAAGGAGGAAAGCGGTCTATGAACCTGACGGAGTTGGCCGATCGCATCATCAGATGATGTTAAGACCACAATGTTCGCACCCACGTGAGGCAAGTCCTGGGACATGCGAATGTCCTTGCCGGTCAACTCTTGAGGAGAGGTCAGCCAGTAGGAATGGAGTGGTCACTCCATCTCAGGGTCATTCAGGCCATGTGAGCATGTTGGGGGACTCCACACGTGGATCTGTTTGTGAATTGTGAGAACCCAAAACTGCCGGTTTACGGCTCGCCTGTCCCAGACACCCAAGCCCTAGTGATAGATGCTCTTGCCATGGACATGAGCAACCTGTGGACGTACCCCTTTCTGACTTGGCAGATCCTTCCGAGGGTACTGCGCAAGGTTCAGTCTCACAATTGCAATCTGATCCTGGTCCAATTTCGTTGGCAAAATCGGCAGACTTGCAGGATCTTGTGAACAAAATTGGTTGGCTTTAACAATTTTGTGGACACAATTGGTAGCTTTACTCGATTTTGTAGACGGAAATGATAAACTTACTCGATTTCGTGGAAGTGATTAACAAACTTATGGATTTCGTATACGTAATTGATAAACATGGATTCTGTGGACAAAATTGATTTACCGTCAACCGAGGCTACTTTGAACACTTGATTTAAAATAAATTTTTCGATATAAAAAGTGTCTAATACATACTATTTGCAGGTGGTTTAATATGTCAGGTTTTATAATAGATCTTACAGATTTTATTTATGATATCCCCATGTTGCTGCTGTAAAGATCCTAGTCTTGCAAGAAATGTAAACATGGATACCGCTGGTAAGCAGATTTGCCTTAGCAGACGAACTTTTGTCACCACAACAGTAACTAACACTTGCATAAAACGTCTTCAAATGCAAAATGCAAATTGACATCCAAAGTAAGTTTTTGCGTATTTATCACCTAAAGTCTGTTTCATATTTTGTTTGTGATTTTTTTTTGTCAGTGCCCGTCAAATTATGGGGGTTACTTTAAACGTTGGATGTTGTACCAGTCCCTGTTTATTTAAGTGATAAACTTGAATAAACTTGACTCAAGTCAAGGAGGTTAGTAATTCTTACTGTGTTTATTACTGTCATAAAGAAACAAGTATGAAAATATAATAGTCACGATGACTTTATTTCATGTTTTGATAAGCAGCATCTGTGATCTAATTTGAGTAGCAAAGTTCTCAAAGTTAACAAAGCAGCTTTACACATCTTCATATTTTTAAAGCAACTTAGGCAGCGAGTTATGACAAAATACCAGTATTTCTTTGTAACAATTTCTCACATAAGAACACATGTTAAGAACAGGGGCGTGCCCCACCGCAATATGTTCACATACTGAGGTAGATTATATCCCAGTTCTTTATTCTTATGTGCGCGAGCATAGGAGTCCGACCACATATAAAATTGCACGTACATGAGTGAAAACAATCCATGCTGCCATGTACTCCTATCCATCAGCTGGTAATTTGAAAAGCGGAAATTCTGGCTGTGCCACATAGTAAGCAAACTTGATAGAAACAGGTCTCAAGGTACTAGAACGTTCCTATAAAGTTTGAAGAGAAATCAACAAGTGGTTTTGCAGAAGTGTAATTTTTTTAAAATGTTACAAAGTAATCAGAAAAAAGTCCTGGTGTCAGATGTTGAGCAACTTTAAGTCTGCAAACGAAATAAACTGCAGTCTTGTTCACCATGGTCCACAACACGGAAGATCACACCAGTGGTACAGTTATGCCATACAAAACCTATCACCTGTAGGGGCAGTTCATCTCTATGTAACATATACCTGGTTAAAAAAAATAAAATATAAAACGCACACACACACACACTATATATATATATATATATATATATATATATATATATATATATATATATATATATATATATATATATATATATGTAGTGTGTGTGTGTGTGTGTGTGTGTTTTATATTTCATTTTTTTCCTCCATGGTCAGACTGAGCAGCCTCAAGTGTGGTAGGGTGATTTTTTCACTCTTCGATCTACATATTTTTATTTTAAATTACACTCTTTTGGAAGTCTGCTTGCAACACAAACTTTAAGAAAGCCACGTGTTGAGCGCCATGACCAGTGCCAACAGAAGAACTGGGCCCATACAGCATGCCACATTCAATACTTGTTCGTATTTCTTGGAACAGCTGATGGCTTCACTTTCAGTTTGAAGGGGCGGCCCCTCAGAATGACGGTCAACAGTACCGCTTTTGGTTTCTGCAAAATATATAATCAACATGTTACTGCCTAAATCAACTTAAAGTATATCTGTATTTACATTTTTTTAAACTGGGGTTGCATACTTCTATGTATGGGCAACATATCACGCATCAGGTGACATCATGCATTAAATCAATATTAACAGCGGTCCATTGACAGCATTGTTTCCGCACTTCAAGCTCGTAGAGAACAGCAAAATACATTGTGCAGACACAGGTTTGGTGCCCACGGACAATTCTCCGCAAGTGTCAAGCCACCGAGAGTTGCGTCTGAGGTCTTTATGTCGGTAGAATGTAAGCAAACGTGATGCACATACAAAGGTAACAATAAATATATACATTCAAGGATCCTGTATGTGACACAGGGTCTTTGACATAACACCATGTCAACAGCGTTTCCTTTTTAAATGTATATCTCCTAATCTGTCAAAGAATGATCTTAGATGCAAAAATACAATCCATTTAACAAAATTAAGATGCTTCCATGTAGCACACATCATATAAAAATTAAAACACAGCTTTTATCCGGAATCTGAATATGGATAAGATCATTCATGACTTTATGGGGGGGGGGGGGGGGTGAGGTCTGGGGAATAAACCCCTTATTCCATACTGCATGCAGTGGTAAAGATCTTCATCAGCGGATATTAAATTACCTGGCAAACCATGCCCCAATAAAACATGCGGACGCTGCAGCAGACTTGCAAGACAAACCGGAACATTTCAGGTCACTCCGGTACCCGATGGGTTCTTGGGTATTTGAATTCTATCGGGTACTTAATTCCAAAATATTACCGGAAACAGAGGAATACTTTTGAGTATTTTACATTCAACACTGCAAAGATCCCCCACATTATGCCAAAATCTGTAAACTTGCCTAAGTATTTTCATTTAATAACTGCCTTAATATCCGAAACACGGGTACTCTGGTGTGTTGAATATCAATACCCGATAATGTTCCAATACAAACAACAATTTGAGAAAAGAACAAGAAACATTTACATAACTTCAGGCCAGGTATATGTATGTACCTGAATCAAAGCTTTTTAAAATAATAATAATATGAAATGTGTAGTTTGTGTCCCTGTAGTTTTCTCAACATTGCAAAGCGATGTTTCCGAAATCGAACTATTACTGTCAGAGTCCGTAATGATACATCATAGCACACAAGTAGGCTTCACGCTTAGAAGCGTAAGGTTGAAAGATCCATAAAAAGGAGGGGTGGGGTGGAAAAGCAGCAATTCTGACAAAGCCCATCTCTGACGTTATTTTTGTTAATTATATACTGAAAAAAAATCAGTGATTTGCGTGCTTCGGGAAAGATTATTTTGATAGTCAATTTGACCTGGTTAATTGTTCTAAAAAGAAAGGTAAGGGCTTGTGAAAGACAAACGTTTTATTAAGGGTGAAAAAAAAACACTTTTAACAATCATTTCTTTGTAGATAACGTTGTTCTAAAGGACAACAAATCTAAAGCCGAAGCAATAAATGTCTTCTTTCCAAAACCGAGCTTGGTTGATGATGCCCACTTCCAAATGCCGCCTACATTGGCCACACCGAATGTGGATAACACATTGCGAGATATGCTAGTTACACAGGAAGAAGTTTACGCGGAACTTGCTTCCCTGGATGTGAGGAAGGCCTTTGGGCCAGATGGCATAAGCCCGGTTTTGCTCAAGGAGTACGCCCCATCAATTGCACCCTCTCTGAAAAACACTGTTTAATTCATCACTTGGAAAAAATGTAGTCCATCTGAACAGAAAAAAAAAAGCAAGTGTAACGCCAATCTTAAAAGGTGTTGATGCGAGCTTGTGTAGTAACTGCCCCCCCCCCCCTTTTTTTTTTTTTTTTTTTAACTTTTAAGTTGTGTAGGAAAGGTCCTTGAACATGTAGACTTCGGGTATGTATTTAACTTCTTGAGAGACCATTTTGCGCCTTATCGGATAAACAGTTTGGATTTATGCTAGGAGATGGTATGCTGTAAATAAACTTGCTTTCAAAAAATGCGAAAACTTTCAACATGTGGAAAGAAGTAAGAGTGGTCTTTTGTGACATTTCAAAGGCTTTTGATACGACGTACCATCCCACTTTACTACATAAGCTAAGAAAGTCCGGCAGTTCCAGATCTGTTTTAGATTGGCTTTATTTAAAACCGCACACAGAGGGTTGTGTCACAGGGAGAGTTCTCTGAATGGGGTAATATCAAAGCAGGGATCCATCAAGGTTCCATTCTTGTCCCGTTGGGTTTTTTTTTTCTATGTTTAGCATGTGTTCGATATCTTCTGATATAAGACTGTGTGCTGATGATGTTACTTTGCACATCACATGATGTGTCATTTTACAGAAAAGATAAATACCTTCTTGATCAGGCATATCTGTTAGGAGAGACATCCTTGAAAACCCTGACCTTTCAGCAGTTGTGTCTGAGGGTGCAGCACAAGTTCCAAACATTTTTCCTGTAAAAGCAGTACTGAACAGATTGCAGCAAACCTCTTTCCTGCATATTTTGTTATTCAACCGTTAAGCCACCACTATTACCGGAATCAATCACATTTCTTCATATTTGAATTAACTGTAATATATTTCCCAAAGCAGACAAGCAATACCTACCCCCTCCCCCATGTTTAAATAATATATGTGGATTATGACAAGAGGGCTGTGTGAACAGCCCATGCTCATTTGACCAAGCGATTCATCACACTTGTGGTTCGGTGAATTTCGGAAAGGACTAAATAGGTAAACGCTTATCAAAGGTACATCCCTACCAAGTTTGACACTAATCCGGGCAAAATGGTTGATGTTATAACCATAACAAGAAATCCCCGTGTTCAACTTTCCGATTGAGACGTTTTTAAAGATTGAAAAATAATAATAATAAAAAAAAAAAACTTAATGCACCATGACCATTTGTACAAACTTGCTAGAGACCAACCCAAGGTACATTGCCACTAAGTTTGAAGTCAATTTCTTCGAAGTCCAAAATGTGAATTAGCATCAGAATGCCCATTGACTTACAAATCAATAGGAAAGGTGCATTAACCGATAAGTACACGAATTGAAAAAAATCATTAAAAATAGAAAAATCCACAGCAGTACCACCTGGTAAACACCTTTGTTTAACCTTTTCACAAGAAACATATCCACTAAGTTTCAGATTAATCTGGGTGATGGTTCTGGAGAAGTTGAAAATAACGGAAACACACAAAAATAAAAAAAGTGAAAAAGTAAAAAAAAAAAAAACAAATAAAAAAAAATTAAAAATGAAGCGTCACCTGGTGAACAAATTAGGAACGAGTCCATAGGAGTGTTCCTGTGTGATATCAAAACAATTGGGTGAGCAGTTTCGGAGAAGAACATGTTTTAAGATTTGTCCAAAAAAAGAACAAAAACAAGAAAAATCAAAAAATCACTGGAGCATGACTATTTGAACAAACTTGGTGGAGACCCACCCAAGGTACATTGGTACCAAGTTTGAAGTCAATCTGGGTGCGTTTCTGAGAAAAAAAATCGAAAATGTAAATTAGAATTAGCATGCCCATTGACTTGCATAGTAATCAACAGGAAAGGTGCATTTACCAATAAGTACCCGAATTGAAAAAAATCATTAAAAATCAGGAATCCACAGCAGTGCCACCTAGTGAACAATTTTGTTTGACCCTTTTATAAAAGAAACATATCCACCAAGTTTCAGCTTAATCTGAGTGATGGTTCTGGAGAAGAGGTTGAAAATAGCAAAAACACACAAAAGATCATAAACAAATAGAAAAAAAACCAGAACCACCTGGTGAATAAATAAAGAACTAGGAATCACAAGGAGTGTTCCTGTGTAATATCAAAACCATTGGATGAGCGGTTTCGGAGCAGAACATTTTTTTAAGATTTGTCAAAAAAAACGATAAAAAATTATAAAAATCTAAAAATCACTGGAGTGTGACCATTTGAATAAAATTTGGTAGAGAGCCACACAAGGTACATTGATACCTAGTTTGAAGTGAATCTGGATGACGGTTTCGGAGAAGTCGAAAATGTGAATAAGCATTAGAATGCCCATTGACATAGTAATCAATAGGAAAGGTGCATTTACCAATAAGTACCCGAATTGAAAAATTGTTAAACAAATCAGGAATCCATAGCAGTGCCAGCTAGTGAAAAGCTTTGTTTGACCCTTTCATTCGAAACATATTCACCAAGTTTCAGCTTAATCTGAGTGATAGTTTTGGAGAGAAGAAGTGGAAAATAGCAAAAACACACGAAAGATCATAAAATTTTAAAATGCAGAACCACCTGGTGAACAAATTAAGAACCAGGAGTCTCAAGGAATGTTCCTGTGTGATGTCAAAACAATTGGGTAACCAGCTTTGGAGAAGAACATTTTTAAAGATTTATCCAAAGAAAGAACAAAAAACGAAAAAGAAAAAATCACTGGAGCATGACCATTTTAACAAATTTGGTAGAGACATACCCCAGGTACGTTGCTACCACGTTTGAAGTGAATCTGGTTGATGGTTTCAGAGAAGTCGAAAATGTGAATTAGCATTAGAATACCCATTGACTTGCATAGTAATCAATACGGAAGGTTCATTTATCGATAAGTACCCAAATTAAAAAAATTGTTAAAAATCAAAAAGTGCCACCTAGTGAACAACCTTGTTTGACCCTTTCGTAAGAAACATATCCACCAAGTTTCTGCTTAATCTGAGAGATGGTTCTGGAGAAGAAGTCAAAAATAGCAAACGCGCACAAAAAATATTTTAAACAATTGTAGTGCCACCTGGTGAAAAAATTAAGAACTAGGAGTCCTTAGGTGTGTTCCTGTATGATATCAAAGCAATTAGGTGAGTGGTTTCGGGGAAAAAAATCTTTTAAGGTTTGCCCCCCCCCCCCCAACAAAAACAAAACAAAAAACACACACATAAAAAATCCAAAAATCACTGGAACGTAACCATTTGACTAAACTTGGTAGAGACCCACCCAAGGTACATTCCCATCAACATTGAGGTGAATCTGGGCAGTGGTTTTGGAGAAGTCGAAAATGTGAATTGTAAACGCCGTCGGACGACAGATACCTAGCCACCACAAAAGCTCAGTCAGCTGAGCTATAAATTTAGAGCACGGAACTGGTAGTGAAGGATATAAAGAATTTCGACAAAAGATAGCATGTTGCATATGATCCTTTATGTCTGTAGGTATGAACACTAAAATGACAATAGAATGTACATGAGATCGTAATGGGACGGTAAGTAAATCTTGATTGCCTCGTCAGAACAATGTCAATATAAATTACGATAACTTACTATTTACTTCGAATGGAATTTGTATCATTTGATGCGAAAATTATCGTTATGTACACATTTTTAAGCTTAACATGAAAGCAATTTAACAGAAAAAAAATACCTTCTTGATCAGGCATATCTGTGAGGAGAGACATCCTTGCAAATCCTGACGCTTCAGCGGTTGTGTCGGTGGATGCAGCACTAGTTCCAAACATTTTTCCTGTGGAAGCAATACTAAACAGATTGCAGTACACCTCTTTCCTGCATATTTTGTCATTCAATAATTACCGGAATCAATCATATTTCATCATGTTTGAATTAACTATAATATATTTCGCTAAGCATACAAGCAATGCCTCCCCCCCCGTGTTTTAATAATATATGATTAATTATAAAAGTTACAGAGCATGGAACTGGTTTTGAAGGATATAAACAATTTCGATGAAAGATCCTTTATGTTTGTAAATATGATCCCTAAAATGCCAATACATGAGACGTTTATGAGACGGTATGCAAATCTTGATTGCCTCGTCAGTACAATGCCAATACAGATTGTAATAACTTACTTTTTATTTCTAATGGAATTTGTATCATTTGATGCGAAAATTATCGTTATGTTCACATTTTTAAGCTTAACATGAAAGTCATTTTACAGAAAAAAAATACCTTCTTGATCAGGCATATCTGTGAGGAGAGACATCCTTGCAAATCCTGACGCTTCAGCGGTTGCGTTTAAGGTTGCAGCACTAGTTGCAAACATTTTCTCTGTGAAAGCAATTCAAATGTTTTAAGTGTGTTACAGGGAATTAGGCTTTGCCATGATCAAAAATAGGCTTCATCACTACTAAACCAACACAAACAACATAGGCCCTATATATATTGGTGAAACCTACTTTTAAATTGTCTCTTACACAGCGATTAAATATTTCGCCAAATTGATGGCGAAATTTTTCTAAAATATGTATCGGCCCTTCAAGTTTCGAAAACACAGTTTGCTGCATAAGTGCGGTAGGTCTACATATGAGGTTTTTCTTTTTTTGTTTGTTTGTTTTTTTCCAATCTGCTTTGCTATATCCATGGAAAACATTGTGCAATACACTATCTTTCACAGGTGTGACTTCATCTCGGAAAAAATGTATTTCAATGGAAGGGCCATCATAAGGAGCCCCTTTCAGGCTGCATCAATCATCAATGTTGTGTCCTGAATCGGGAACAACCATACAAAATCACAACAAAGAAGCCATCTCTAAACTGTAAAGAAAAGCAGCAATTTTAATACAGCACAAAGTATAAACACTATAATGTCGAACAAGTGATCTGAATACTTTGAAGAGAATATACCAGATTGCTCACTATCTTTGCCAAGGCAGTAGACTTCAGAATTTTGCTTCGGTGCAGGCAGTCCTACCTTCCCCTTTATGAGAAATTATAAGCACGGAAAGGAATGGCCTGGGACGCAAGCTGATTGATACACCTCTACCCGAAAAAAAGACACAAATCCACATTTGGGCCTTTGTCTTATATCATTAACTGTAGTTTTGATACATATGTACGTTCTAAATAAAATTTGACATATACAGGTGTTTACTGAGGGATTTATGTTGTGTGATGCGTGTTCTTCAGATTTCCAGTTGGGATCTTGGTAACACACAAACGGAATATGGATGGTCTGATACAGGGTTGTTTGCTGCCGGATTACTGGGGAATCACCCGAATTTTCAGGTCCGTATCAGCTGTCTGCCGACTCCCGAATCTGAATCCGAATCACAATGGCAAGGTTTTTGTCGCGGCAAAATACAGCCAAAAGTTTGGCCAACATTTGTTCATAAAACATGACCAGAATGCCTTGTCATTAGTAAAAAAATGTATCTAAATCACCTGACGGCCCAAAAAATGCTTATTGATGCAAAAAAACAAGCAAACAAACAAACAAAAGCACAAACAAGCAAACTAAAAAAAAAAAAAGGAGGAGGAGCATGATCACAGACTAACCAACCTTCCTACCCCCCACCGAAGTCGCGGCTGACACCGCCCATCCTGCAGACACCTCGCAAATTTCAAGCTCTTCAAGTTTGGCAACACGCACGGCTACATTCATATTGGTTATCGGTTGAAAGAACTAAAATACATGCCTGGGGTATATGCTATTAGCGAATTGGAATTTAGGAACTAGAAAATAAAGATTTGTTTGAAAGGAACTCTGTGCGTGAAAAGTTTGCAAGTGTTGATAGCAAACAGGTCCTTTAATTTCCAATTAACATGTTGGTGGTTATTCCACAATGTTATTCACTATAAATAATTACCGGAGATGAAATAATATATCTATACTCCCAACCTTATGTCAAATATGAAACAGTTTAATTTTCAAACGCGAATGATTTTCAGATATCTGCCTTCGTTTGTTGATTGTGTGTATATTTTGATAATGAGAATCGTTTGAAATGTGATTTGTCAAATATCGTCATGGCGCTGGAAGTTGTACCCTAATTGCAGCAATCGGTTGTGGAAAGTAAACAGTTTCTAAGCCTTTCATGAGGTCTTTCTGCAGGGGCGTGAAGGATTATTTCCCACTGTCGTACTAGCGCATCTTATTTTCCATGCCAGCATACCGGAAGCGCCATTATTTTGGAACAATCTTATTTTCTGTGTACTGAGGGAAAATTATTTCCTGTACCAGCGAAATGGGACCCCTTTCCCCATCCCCTTTTGTAGTGTAACAAGTCTTCATATTGCTCACCATATTCATCAGGTGAACCACAACAAACGCACCTATAAAATAATTGTATAGTGGTAAGTATCCCTGCCTGTCCCACCTATAATATCTACAATTTCTTCTTTCTGCTTTTATCTTGGGGTGGGGGTGGGAGCTGAAAGTTCCAAATGCTGCCTGAAATATATCAACTCTGGTAATGTGACCATAAGATGCAACACCCTAGCAAATATGCCTACTGCATGTTCTTACTGTTGAGAACAGCCACATTGTTGTCGTCACATTTGTTGAACAGTGGAGTCAGGTTCTTGTAAATTTACCTGCAGTCAAAGGCTACCTGCTGTATGGTCACTTTTTCTGGGCTGCAGGGAAGGCCACTTCAGCAGGTACCACAGAATATCAATACAGTAGTTTTTCCTTTAAAAGGCCATCCCTAGGACAAGTCCAAAATGGTCACATATAGCAGATGGTCCCTTGGATTAGGGACATACAAAATTTTTAAAAATATAGTACTATGGACCTCATAATCATGTAGTCTTAATAGGCAGGTTGCCTGTGATCATATTTTCCCAAGGAGGGACTATTCCACATGCGAACAAGATCTCTTTATCTGTAATAGATGTGAATCATCACATGATTTAAATGTGCTAACCCTGCTGACTAGCATGGAAGAAAACATAGGCACCATGCTGAGAGGTTTTACGATGTGACGGCTGAACTGGAGCTTCGATATTATAAAGTGTTTACTACCAGCAAACGTTTTGGTCAAGTCAAAGTCAAACGTGGAGAGACACTATCTCTTAAAAAGTAAAGGTAAAAGTTAATAATAACTAATTGTATTATCATCATCATCATCATCATCATCATCATCATCATCATCATCATCATTAAACCGCCGTGAAACTAGAAAAAATGTACATCGAAATGAATAATTCAAAGCAGTCGCTGCATACTTGCAGACTGGTATGCTTCTATAATAGGGGAATATATTTGCGGGCTTCTTTCAACTCAGAGGTCCAGTGGTCTCTTGGGATAAAGGGCAGGCTCAGATAGCTCCATGCAGTGAGGCACAATGCCCAGAACTGCACGATCGCAGGACATACATAGACAGTGGTCCGCAGCTTGCAAGGCCCCTCTCACCAGGGGCCACTTCTTAGTGCAAAGTGTGACATTCCTTGTATATTGTCCCCTCTAAAGAGGCCAGCCATCTTAAAGACCGCTTTTGGGGTTGCATTTGGGTGACTTTCTGAGAGGCCTTTCAAAACAGACTGTACTATAGAAGTTGCCTTGGCGATAGCTAGTTCTGACAGCCTGAGATAATTCATTTCGCATGGGAAATGGTTGCATTACAGCACGGAGGCAGGCAACAGTAACCAACTTGTACATGTGGTGGAAAGGCGAGTGGGGACGTGTATTATGAAGCTCAGTGAGTTAAGCATAAATTGAAATTCCTCAACTTTTGTTTGCATGTCACAGGGGTTGCCTATAACACCACCATCTATTGAACCGGAAATGGCCCCCTTTTATTTATAATAGATTTGAAGATATTCAAATTTAAATTTCATAATTTTACTTTGCGGTTCATTTCATGCACTCACAACAAAAACCTGAGAATTGAAGTTGGAATGACACCTCTATCTGAATAATTTTGATGATATTCAACTTTAAAATTCTAGCGTGTCCCCAATTAGCATAAATCCATTTTGTACAATTTTTGTTTTCAGCATACATTGGATGTGTCTACAGCAGAAACATATGACAAAGTTCGCTGTCGTTGAGGCTCGACGAGTGATCGATTTCCATGAAACGAACCGCAATATTGAATCCGAAGATTTCTTTCCCGTTGCTTTTTTTTTTTTTTTTAATTTTCTTTCTTATTTGTTTTTTCTTTTCTTTTTTTTCTTTAGCCTACATGTGCTTAATCGATACCAGACTTTATATGCAGACCTTAGAATATATTGAAATTGCATGTATGCATGATTTCGATGAAAATGCAAACGAATTAAACAGCCTACTCAGAAAATGTATGTTTATTTTTCTTGTATGAAATTATTTTTGAGCAAGTGAAACACTTTCGCTCGGTCCACTCATAAAAAAGCAAAGCCACAGTATATTGCGAAATCAATATTTCCACAAATGTTATGCTGAACAATGTACACTCAAACTCAAATTCTACCCAGGTGTAACAATAGACTGGCCATTACATCCCTACCTTCCAACTGCCATAATATATTCTCCTTGCGGTCCGCCAGAAAAGTCACTAAACGAGCGCTACCTTCAACTTTCTCACATATGAACTTCCTGTTAGGTCCCTCGTCCCACCATCTCGTAGGGCCGTTTTCGCCGTTCTCATCAATTTGCACGAGCTTGTACTCCACTGTTTTTCCGCGTGGCACATTTGATATTTGCACACTATAGTTTCCTGGTCGACTTGGTACAGGGCTGAGAGGTCGTCCCAGCTCTGGACACCAGCCTCCAAGGCATTGGACGTTACCAACTAAAAACAGGGTTCCTCTTTGCCTCAAAGTTCTTTCTGTTGCAAAATTTACAACCGCAACATCATTGTCGTCTGTTGGTCAAGAAGAAAAAGCAACAATGTGTGTAAAGTATCGATGGTGGCTTCAGCTGTGTTCAGAAATTGCTTAGAATGAGAAATGAACTGCCCTGTCGTGCACGTGTTCACTTACATGACATAAAAAAGCAAGAGTCGGGCGATCTCAAATAACTCTCTCAGTATTACATGTAATCACAACAAAAGTTACGCTCATTTTAATTACTTTATAATTCCAGATTCTAATTTCTTATGAAATAGTGCTTTCATACAAGATTCAAGCACTCGCATGTATATTTCCAGAGAGAGAGAGAGAGAGAGAGAGAGAGAGAGAGAGAAGATCCGGGTCAAGAGCTATCTTCTGCGCTTACGCGCCGAGGAAAACTGTTGACTTGTCCCTAATTTTGCACTGAAATACTAAACTTTTTCGGTGCCAACTGTCGAGCTACTTAAAACGAACTGCTCTGACTTATAAGAAGGGTGTTAGATTCCTGTTCCTTTTGAAAAGGCCATTCATTCAAGTACCAGCATGCCTGTAGTTACATAGAATATAATAGTCCAGGTCAACACTTTTCCTCGGCGTGCTTTGTGTGCATTGCATCCCGAGGAAAGCTGTTGGCTCAGTCCAAAAAGTGACACCGAGATAGTTAAAATATTTCCCCTCATCTTTTTTTTTTGTCATGGATAAATAATCAAATATACAACATATAAACATACTATAATACACATTGTAGTTCACTAAAATATAACACAACTGACCCGTACTGAGAAAAACACACGACCGTGATTGGGTTCAGGAATGACGAATTGCAGGAAACGGGGGAAAATGTTTCATCTTACAGGCCTCTTGACTTCTGTCTGCTCATCGCATTAAGAATCACATAAAAACACAACGATGAACCTCTTACGATGCTTATACTCGTAGCTATAACAATATTATCATGTGATTTTATTGATACTTTACGTATACCTTGTCTTACTGCTGCCGAGTTCGAAATCTGCACAATCACAGAAGTCGAACCCAGGGTAATGTTGCAAAACAGTAAAGATCACGTATACCTATGACCTCTTTTATGATGCTACCAGGGTCAATAATTGTTATGATGTAATCTGGGTCTAATCTATATGACGCTGTCTGTATATTACTGACAATTGCGCTTCTAATGAAGTCTGGCATCTTCATAAGAGGTATTTCAAAATTTTAATTTCCAATACCTTTAAAAGTATAATAAAGTATGATCAACATCCACGCGTTTGTTTTTGACCGTTGTGTATCTGATGAATTGTGAACAAAAGTTGTCGCATTTCAAACTATGCCAATACGCAGCTAAAAGAGGTAAATCTGTAATATCTCTAAACCATAATAGATAGACCCTGATTATACTTTTACATATGATAGTGTGGTAGGCCTATATGCTACTGACCTTTTCGCATCTTAAAAATATTACACAAAAGTTGTTGCTTTTCAATCGATAAAATCAAATTTTAAATTCAATAGCGCAAATCAAATTTTAAATTGCAAATATCCACAAAGGTACAGCAGATAAAAATAATCCCATTCCAATTTGTATCATTTTTACTCTGTAGACACGAAAATATAGATTTGCTACTAGGCAAATCTTCTTTATTAGTTATTGTTAATTTCATGATTCTTCAATTACAAAGTATACGTGGGAATTTCCGTCGTGCGTTCTAGGCTATGACAGAACACAGATTTCCATCCATTGTGATCGAGTGCTCACAACCCAGGAACCTTTGTGGCGTCCAAGCCTTGCAATGCAAAGCAGACCAATCAAGTCCCGTGTTATTTCCACTGGAGCAGCCATGACGCGGAGCTTGGCTCTGCGTTGCAGGCTAGTCTTGTCACTGCTTGGACCTCATATTTTACCTTACGTCTAATACGAAGAATGAATGCTGTGCGAACGGCTTGATTTGCTATATGATCGCCGTCCGACTGGCAGTTGTTATAATAATTGTGACTTGCTGTGATCCAAACAATAGTAACAATAACCCTACTCACCCTCTATGAATTCTGTCACCTCGGTGTGCTCCAAGGACAATACAGAGACCACTAATGACCGGCTCTCTGCTTGATCACAGTAAAACAACCTGTTGTTTCCTTCTTCCCATTCAGTAAGCCCACCTTGCTTCACCAAAACCATTTTGTAGAACACTTCTACACCACATGGCATGTATGGTAGGGTTACCGACAAACGGTCATTATCGTCTTCAAATACAACCCCTCGTTGTGGGATCCAACTACCCAGCAGAGGAATGTTGCCCACAAGTTTGAGTTGTTCATTTGGACCAGTCGTATTTCTGGTGAAGAACGTTACTTTGACAGCACACATGTCTGTAAAAAGAAAGCAACTTTGAACCGTCAAGAAAAGAAAGTTAACTGCTGTATCATATTGTCATAGGGTGACGTACACACAGATATAGTGCTGAGATCTTACATTCCTTATTGTTCGTAATTTTATATAATTGATCATTAACTTGCGTTAAAAGTTAGACTGCACAAAGTCAGATCATAATCTAGCAAAATCAGATAATAAACTAGTAAATTTGCAGCAATATGTTTGATACAGTATGAGGTTCAATAGAGCAGTAATGACGTTAACTTATTTACTGATGGTGTGAAACACAAGCCAACTGGTTGTTACCCATGCAACACACAAAGAGGGTAAAACAACATAAGTGGACAGTCAGAAAAGGGGGCAGAAGAGTAAGCATGGATTGAGCCTGAAGGTCCTGTCTTCTCTTGTATAATTAGCCATACAGGCAAAAACTTCATGTAGCATGGGTAGTGACTGAACTGCATATTGCATATTCCATATTGCGCGACATATTCATAATCATATATTTCTGTTGTCAGTCAACAAATAAACAACTTCAACATCTTGTCTGGTCCGTCAACAAAGAGTAAACACAAATCATAATAATCACCCAGTAAAGATTCCAGAAATACACATACCAAAGTCATTGGGGTGCATAACTTGTCTTGTATATGCTCGTGATATACGTAGACATGGAAAACAAAAAGACGGATATGTGTTGAAATTTATACAGACAGCCCATATACGGATCACGTATACGTGTAAAATGACGCACACATGGAAACCTAACCTAACACATTAGGGCAAATAAAACAATGAATTTTCCTAGGGAAAAAAAGAAAGAAGAAAACTCTGAACTTGACATAGATGCATGGATTATGGAATTTTATGCAAATTAGACGAACATATATTTGAATATAAACATGCAATTTATTGATAACAGGAGGATGGTCGAACTTACCTGCGTGTATGTCTGAAAGTGATCTGCAATTGATCAATTCCGGTAGAGGCAAGTTTAATTAAGTAAATGAAATTTGTATCTCGGGCAACTTGACAAATACCAAAATAACTGCGCATGCCAAAAGTTTTTTACCTACAGGCACACAGACAATTTCACCATGCAGCAAATCTGACACGGAACATATACGAAAATCACGTGTGTATATATATACATGTGTGTATATTTTATCACACGCCAAGTATACATGCTGTGTAAAAAGTTAGTCAGGTCTGTCAACAGAAACAGCAACATGGCCATGCACAGGTGTGTTCTTTGACCTTTTGGCTGCACAGATTTCTCACCAGGCATTTGCTGTAATTCATAACCACAGAGGGTCGACGCAATGTAAAGAGATAATTGTCGACAAGAATTGATTTGTGCCCCTTATGTATTACGAAGGACATGCTGTTACATTTGTGTGTCAGGTGATAATTGAAGTATCCTCTTCCAGGAAAGATGTTGCAGGTAGACCTTTCACCCACAGAGGTGTGCACAGTAACCTCGTATCTTATTGTTTTCAAAGGTACCCATGTCAAACTACACCCACACACTCACGCACGCACACGTACATACATACATACATTATACATACATACATACATACATACACACACACACACACGCACGCACGCACGCACGTATGCATGCATATATATATATATATACATACATACATACATGTGTGTCTCTGCGTGTGTTCGTAGATAACCATGCAGTGCAGAAACAAACTCCAACAATCACCTTAAACTGAACATAAATTTAACAAATTTAGAACTTGTCCAAAAAAATTGCTTTCAAAATATGCTCGCTCTTTCATTTTCACCTTTATACCAAATTTTATGATGGCAAACACAGCACGGCTAAATAAATTGATATTACAGTATATTCACCTTCTGAACCTAATTTGAAGTGTTCAAACTATTTAAGACCCCCCAAAAAACGTACACTGTAGCCCAATAATAATAATAATAATAATAATAATAATAATAATAATAATAATAATAATAATAATAATAATAATAATAATAATAATAATAATAATAATAATAATAATAATAATAATAATAATGTCAACAAACAAGGGGTTTCCTTACTTGAAGAGAATACCTTTGTTCGCCACCTCTTCATATGTACACACTCACAACACGACGAAAGGTGAAATAGGCATAATGTATGTTCCGTGGAACCTGCTGTTGTGATCATGCATATTTGGCCAGCCCTTTTCTAATTTTTAATTTATTTATTTATTTATTTATTTATTTATTTATTTATTTATTTATTTATTTATTTGTCTGTCTGTCTGTGTGTCTGTTTGTTTATTCATCATCATCATCATCAATATTATTATTATTATTATTATTATTATTATTATTATTATTATTATTATTATTATTATTATTATTATTATTATTATTATTATTATGTACATGCATATGTTCGTAATATACCGAGGTAAATTTGAGGACACCTGTTTATCACGACCATGCTAAGTAAGGTTCGCAAAATATGTTCCCTCTGGACAAGGGGGTCACGATTGCAGCATAATAATAATAATAATAATAATAATAATAATAATAATAATAATAATAATAATAATAATAATAATAATAATAATAATAATAATAATAATAATAATAATAATAATAACAACATTATTATTATTATTATTATCATCATCATCATCATCATTATCATATATGTTGGCATATATATATATACATACATGCATAATAGTAATAATAATAACAACATTATTATTATTATTATCATCATCATCATTATTATTATTATTATTATTATTATTATTATTATTATTATTATTATTATTATTATTATTATGCTGCAATCGTGACCCCTTTGTCCACAGGGAACATATTTTGCGAACCTAACTTAGCGTAGTCGTGATAAACAGGTGGGTGTCATTATATTTACCTCGGTATATTTACGAACGTATGCATGTATGTATATATATGCCTACATATATATGTTCCTACGTACTTACGGATGTATGCATAAGCGTGTCTCTGTTTGTCTCATCATCAATCTGTCTCTTATATCTATCCACCTTTCCTCCTTTGTCAGTCTGTATATCTATTTGATCATGAAGTTAAATTTGGATTAGCACTTACTCAGTATACGGCTAAACTTGTCGGAGGCAAGTTCGCATGTGGCCTAACGCAGTAAGCTATTGGCCAGAAATCAACCAGTTGCCTGGATCTACGCACTGAAAGAAAGTATGGAACTTTGCATATATAAATTATATGTTGATGATGCAAAAATCTCGACGAACTGGAACCAAGTGTCAATCTCAGGCTGATTTCATAAGGACACGACCTCTTTTAAGATACGTGGACACGCCTTATCTGATGGAATTTTCGTATGAATGCTCAGACTCAGTCGTTTGTCTGCTGTCGTATAGCAATTATTTATTTATTTATTTATTTATTTATTTATTTATTTATTTATTTATTTATTTATTTTTTATTTTTTGCGGACGGACACGTTTTGGCCATCAATGTTATTTGTAATTATAATGTATTCACTTTCTTACTCAAATATACATAACGCGTCAATTTAGTGTCATCCGAGGTCGTGATCTGTTCCTGTTTCGACCTATTTATGTGACATCATGTTATATGCAAAAAGTTCGTTGTGATTTATAACCAATTGGTTGCATCCCTCTGCCTGCCGCCTCATAGCTGCCGTCTGGTGCCTTCAGACTCAGACTCTTGGGACTCGTTTATTTAACCAGGATGCAACAGCATGTTAAGATACATCACTTATAATTCATTTGTGATCAGGTGACCCTCATTAGAGCCACCAGAGACGCTCACAAATTATTTTCATTCTCAGCAGCTCCAGGCTTCTGGATAGAAAAGTATATTTTAGATGCAAGTCGGCTACGTCAGTTTGAGCAAGGTTCGACTGCATACGATGACATGCGAAGATTGGATCAACAAGGCTAGCAGAAGCGTTTCTACATAGCTATTGCATACGGAAGACAGGGGAGACCGCCAAAATTACCAATAGACAAAGATTTTGTGGTTACTGCAATGTCCTTGCCTGGGTAGACAGACCCGTCTCACCGCTGTTCGAGTGAGGGCAAAGCAAAAAAAAAAAAAAAAAACAAACAAACAAACAAACAAAAAAACGCCGTCAATAGAAATCCACAATTTGAATAGGGCGGTGGTATTGGTCTGTCTGCGAAGGCATGCAATGTCCGGAAGACGAATTGAATTTAACAACAAACTGCCAAAGTTTCAAGTACCCAGACATGTTTTAGTGCAAAAATCAAAAAGCCAGATCACTATGTATTTGTATTGATCTTTAAAAATTACTCACAAGTTGAATAAAATAGATGCCAGTATATAATGAAGTTTTGGATTACGAATCAACTCATTTACATCAAAAATGTTCACCGAAGAGCAAATTAATTGTGCCAGTGATGCATAAGTACAGTCCTTGATTTTAACAAGAAAAACTACGCACATAATTTACATATGTATTGGTGTTTTCTCTATGTCTGTGTACGAACACTGATACTGTTTGTTTCGCTCTTTTTTTCTTCCTTCCTTTCTTCCGGAGCTTTTCTCGGAAACTGCTTGAGCTAAAAACCCATTTTGCATTGATGAAGTTGATCCTGTAATTTGGATATAATTAATATTGTCAAAATTATGACAATTTAAAGGTTGAATGTCTTCAAAAGTATTATATATAGAGGTGTCAATCTGACAAGCTTTGTGTTATTGGATCATAATTTATGCTAATCAAGTACATTTGAAAAACATAAATGTTGAATATGTTCGAAAGTATTGCACATAGAAGTGTCAATCCAACTTCAATTCAAAGTTTCGCGTTAGGGGTCCATCCAACGGAATGAAAATGGAAGTTATAAAATGTCTATATGCTAATTAGCCATTCTTGTCAAATTTAAACCTGGAATATCTTTAAATGTATTGTGGATAGAGCAGGTGCAACTCAACTTAAGTTCATTGGTTTGTATGGAGGCGCATCCAATAGAATAAGAATGAAAGTTGTAGAGTTTTAACTTATGCTGATCAGACACACTTGCACGGCATGCTTGGCCATTTCGAAACTATAAATTATCAACGATGAAAGGACCAGTTAAATTTTATTTTCAAAGGATTTTGTTCAAGGTACATTTGATTGTCACTGAACAAAAGTTATAACGTTTAAAATGTTGCCAATTTTCAAGGCACACAGACAAACTTGCTCTCAAGCAAATCATATTTTTCTATAGTCCTTAAAATGTTAATATTTATATATTGTCAGCAAATAAGGACTGTTCAGTCTCTTCATAGGCACATAAAATCGAAGAGTACGCACGGGGTAGGGAATGCAAGAACCGTGCAGCATTTCCCCAAAAAATGTAAAAATGTCCACAGGAACAGTTTAATATACTGTTGGGTGAAAAAAAGATGCCAACATTATGCACCTGTTATGAGGATGTTTGTGCGGAGTTTGTTTACTTTATTAAACCATTGCCTTTCACATCTCTTTTGAGAGGAAATGGTGAACCTTCTTGATTGTTGTTGGGAGGCTGCATGCATCAATAGCGCTTCTGTAAGCAAGCTTGGATCCGCCTTGGCATGTTGCTTGTCAGCTTGGTGATCTCAGCCTCGGGAATTTTATTCCACTGGTCTGTGATCCTCTCTGCCAGTTGGTCCAGGGTGGCTGTGGGTTCTTCATACCCATCCCCGATTTAACGGCCAAGCACACCCCACAAATGCTCGATGGGGCACTGGTCAGGAGACCGGGCTGGCCATGGCAACAATGCAATGTTGTGTTGCTGTATATATTGCATGCTGACTTGGGCAGTGTGATATTGTCAGATACATTATGATTCATCAACCGTGGGCAGCATCTCATCAACGTGGTGCTGGTCTGTTAGTGGCCTGTTCACCCTGGTAAGAGCTGTTCTTTCTGTTGCTGTAATTTCCGGTACAGTCAGTGACAGTTCAGACAGTGACCCGTACGACGTGGCATTGTGGATTCACATTGATCCCAATAGTGCCATGGCCCGCCGGCATAGCCCCTAAAAGCCCACAGGTACCCCAATACCAGACGCACTTTTCGCACCTCTCTGGCTGTTGTCTTGTTTTCATGACTTTTTGTGTGTGTGTCACTGCTCAGGCTTGCCTCCATAGCAGCCTCCCAGACTCGCTAAAGTTACTGATGTGGGCGCTCGTCACAGCTGCTATGGAGGCAATGCTCAGGCATACCTTAAGCTACCCTGCTGATGTTACACAAAACCACATGCGACACCCATATTTCCCATATAAAAGCAAAATGATATTCAGATTGGCCCATGTTAAACCAAACCAATGGGGTGGCATCTTTTTTTCCCCCGAGCAGTAGTTTTTCTTGGGGGGGGGGGTCCCACAAGTGAAGTTACTTTGTGGATGTTTGTGAAAATACTGAAAAACTGTTAATTTGTAATGAACCCTCTGGGACGTGGCATCCGGACTTTCTTTTTTGACAACTCGTTGTGGCATAGATGAGCTCCACGTGGTGTAGTTTTTCGCGGGAAATTTCCTCAGCAGACTACCTGCAGAGGGCAGCACCTGCTATCTGGCAAGTCGCTTGTTCTGGTTCATGAAGCAAAAAAAGAAAACCGAGACTTGCCAGCGGGAGCTCAATGACAGTTTACAGGTGCTACACGAGCTGTCAATATTAAAAACAAAAACAGCGCTCAGATGTGGTAGAATATTGGTGATAGTACTCAGATCATTCGCTATGTGTAACTATAAAACGTGAGTACTTTATGACGCTTTCTTGAGACGATAGTTTTATTTTCTCATCGACATCGGGTCTTCAAAATCAAATAGCCGGTCGCTAAGTGACCGAGGCCCGTTTACAACATGGAGCACCCAGCGTGTCGAATTACGCTCGCAATGGCGTGTTGTGTACAAATGAAATAAGCTGTGGCCACTGGTCAGTGTAGTCTGTGCACATATATGTAGTCATCGACAGACACTGCTTGTTATAGTGGGTCAGCTACGGGCTCAGTTAGATCTTGTGTTAATTTTTATATATTTTTTTCAAAAAGTAACAATAAAATCAGTCAATTTTAGACTCACAAACAAGCACAGCCTCTGATTTTGATTTATTTAGAGTATAGTTTGCCACTTTTTTCCGCCGAAGAAACCTGTTACAATGAGGAAATGTTATACAAGTAAATGTTCTCTCGGGTCTCGTATGTGTATGAGTTATGTCTTATGACTGTTCTAGTTAAAATTCCAGATTTAATAATCAACATCATGATGACACACATTTCCAGTCAGCTGAAGTTATACATTGCCTCAACTTGACTTTTCAGGACTCCAATCTCATAAGAAAACTTACAGCCGCCGTGGACATTTTTGTTTGCCTGATATTGATGATCGTTTACTGAAGCAAGACAAGGTGACATTAGACGCAGTCCAAAATGTCCAAGCAACCAGGGCCTATAGGAGGCGGCTTTCATTGTTCAAGCAAATTACTGCAGAAGAAATGGATGGCAAATTCTTACAGAAAACATCAGGAAAAGGTTTGTTTGTACTATCGTAAATATTACATGTGACAGAGGTGTAAAATGCACAAATGCTGGCAATGGCCAACAGCAGTACTTTTGTAATCTTACATGACATGGATGGGGATCGAGATTGTGCACGTAGGGGACATAGCGTTCACTAATAATATGCTGTTGAAGACCGTTAAAAGATGGCTCAGTGTGTATTTCATGTTTTACAAAATAAATTCTTTGTAGAAAACAAAAATGTGAAATGTCAAAGTTCTTTGAGGGCTCAAATTCAAAGAATGGGTATAATTTGGTCATGCATAGTAATAACTATGTATTTAATGGTGTTTATCATAAAAGTAAAACAACTAAAGCATTATCAGGTCAACATTTAACAAAGATTTAAGTGCCAAAGGAGTAATATAATTTACCTCACCTCTTGTGTTGGTATCACCTGTGTATGATATGAACAGATACCAGCTTAACAATACTGGTTCCATTTGAGTAATTTGCCCCAAAGGAGTTTTATGCATTTGAAAAAAAAGGTAACTTCTGATGACTATAATTAACTTCTATATATGAATATGTAAACATAAATCAATAATAAAAATGCTGATTGCTATTAAAAAGACATTCTCTGTTGCAAAAACGCTATGTCCCACAAAAATCCTTATCTTGTGTTCCTGTAGTATCCATTTGCAGCACCCAGCTATGATGCGTGTATGTACATTTGTCCCTCCTTTGAAAGACCACTACTTTGGGAGACCACCTCCTTTGAGAGACCACAGTTGTCAGGTCTTTCTGTAAAACTTTTCATGTAATTTATACCTCCTTTGAGGGATCACCTGCTTTATGTGACCGCCTTTTGTGTGGCACTAGGGGCGGTCTCTCAAAGGAGGGACTACTGTACATATGTACATATACATACAAACATACATACATACATACATACATACATACATACATACATATAGTCTGTTGTCACAATCGGAGCATTCACCGAATAGGTTTAATATGTATATGTATATCACAATGGCTGCAGAAGCCATGTTAATAAAAGCTTTGAAGCTTTGTTCAACAGTGAAATGACGAAACAGGACTTCAAGGCAAAATGAATGAAATCACAGATCTCAAGTTCTAAAAGTCTATATAGTTTGGCTCGACATATGTAACATAGGTCATTACCTCAGCCAAATGCCTTCACACACCATTGATGGTTATGTTACACAGCAGCATGCACATCTATAAACAAAAATTGGATTCAAACATTGCCTAATCTTTTACTTGAGATATTTAATTCATGCATACACCATTTTATACACAGAACTATAAAGGACAACATTTTATAAGTTGAATTTGTTGTGAATGTATTGTATTATCAGCAGAAATTCATGAGCATATATATCATTTTATAACAAAAATGTATTTTTATGTGCAGTAATTCTTTAAGATACATGATTTTGTGAGCACAAATTCCACATCACAGCAGGAAAATGGTTAATGGGTGTTCAGCAGCTTCACTAATCCATGGACCTACTATCTGATAGTAGGTCCATGACTAATCCACTTCAAGTGTAAGGAAATGAGGTGTGTCTCTGCTACACAAAATATAGATTATGTGGACACTTAAACAGCATCAGAGGACAGTGGATACAAAGATTAAAAAAAGGACAAGAACCTGCTGTGGCTGCATATTACAGTAATTTAATTCAAATATGGATCAAAGAAGCACTTTTCAGATGTTCTTAGATCATCCATAAAAAAGGTGTTGGTTTCCAATTACATCTCAGTTTTAATTGTTGGGAGTAGGTAAGTTGCAAAATTATCTTTTAATGAGGTGACAAGCAAGCAAACTTTAACCCTTTTCCCCTTAAACCGGCCAAAACCAGCTGGTGGTCAAATGTTGTCTGCTTCAGTTTTTCAACTAATTTCAACAGTTATGAAAAACAATTTTGACTGAGAATTGTAGATGAGACGTATCAAGATCACATGCCCCCGGTCAGCAGCTTTCCTTGGCATGGGTTGGGCACTCAGTGCCCAACCCATGCCAAGGAAAGCTGCTGACTCACTCATAATTCAAGGGGGAAAGGGTTAAGAGTGGTCTTTTTTTGCAAAATATTGGATGTATTTGTACATGTACATAACTGATGAGTTTCAAACAAGCCAAACAAGCGTGTGTCGTGAAGTATCACAGGAGCAATCCAATATCTGTATGTGAGCCAAACACATAAATAATGTATGTCTGACATAAACATTATGGGTGGAAATTTGAGTAAGAGGCTGTAATATGTCAATAAAACAATCTTGAATGTTTAACATAGTATTGTGCCTGGAATGAAACAACCGGAAATATATTGCTGATGCTGATCCATTGCACACAATGCATTCATTGTCAAGACCTTGGTATAACCAGGAAAAATAGCAGGCTGCAACAGTGCTGAAAAACCCTTTTTTCTTTAATTTTTTAACTTATTCCATACCAGTCCCTGATTTTCCTGTATATTTACATGGAATTAAGATGGTAATTACATATGTAAATTCTTCATGAAAAAGAGCTTTCATTCAAGTACCAACATGCCTATAGTCTTAAGTCAGTGGTTCTGGCACTGCCTGGCAAGTCATGCTGCAGCTGCCGCAAGGGCAGCCGCAGCATGACTTGCCAGGCAGTGCCAGAACCACTGAAAAGGCCTGTGACCATAGTATGGAATGAGTTAATGGCTTACCTAAACTGTGAGTGTTCGATTTCCATAGATACAAAAAGTTTGCAATGTGTCTTCACTGGTGATATTTATTTTTGACAGATGGCATTTTCACCAGTAGCAAAAAATGGTTGATGATGCAGCAGCCTTTTTCTCCTTCCCACCCCACCCCTCAAAAAAAAAAAAAGGAAATAAAGAAAGAAACAAATAAATGAAAGTAAATAAACGATTTTTTTTTTTTCAAGTATAATCAGATTTGAAACCTGTTGTTTGTGAGGACCTTAATTTTGTGAAGCATTTGGAATGTGTCAAAGTAAGCAATGCTAATAACCACAGAAGATCTCGGGTAAGTTTTTTTGTCAACCCTACTTGGTTTACAAAACATTTCGAAAGTCAAGGTACATTGTTTCCTTTTGTAAGCTTGTGTGCTTTGTAACTGTTATTAGTGGTCCACTGGGGACTATAGGTTTTCTTGTCTTTCCATCCATCCCTCTGTCCATCCATCCCTTCATCCATCCATCCATCCGTCGTTCCAACAAAGCTTGTCTGGGCCATATTTCCTATACTGAAACACCAGCACCTACACATACACATACATCTACCAAATTTCCCATGTGGTTGCTTCACTCGATAGGGGTGTGTTGCACACCAAAATTGGTCCAATCAGACCATGACCTTCACTTTGAGTCCCCATAAAGTTTTAGCATGTTTGGACCATATTTCCAACACCGTAACCAGCAGCACCAAATTTGTTGTGTGGACACTTCACAGGACAGGGGCGTGTTTTGCACCAAAATTGATGCACCTTGACCTTGAGCTTGACCTCCCCCCCCCTAAAATTCTAACTTGTCTGGGCCATATTTTCTACATGGTGAATCATCTTTTCAGACATCAAGTTACATTGTTTACTGTCTTCCAATTTTTCTGTTCTCCTATGCTGGCGACATCCCTTTAGAGCTTGGAACAAACACTGTATATTTATCAGAAATATATTAATCCTTGTGGGATCCTCATTCCACTGATAGGCAGCTGAATTAATGAGGCATATAATGATCTGAACATGAGTAAACATTGCATTTTAATTGTGCACCAAATTTGCTAGAGCAGCCAAGAGGCACGCAATGGGGAAAATCGCATATTTAACCTGTCCGTTCTTGAGTTAAGACTCAGTCATCAGCTTTCCTTGGCATGGAAAGCTGTTGACCTTGGCCATGTGATCATGATAGGTCTCATCTACAATTCTGAGTCAAATTGTATTTCACTACTGTTGAAATTAATTGAAAGCACTGAAGCAGACAACATGTGACCACCAACTGGTTTTGGCCGGTTTTTGTGGGAAAAAATTAAGGAATAATTA
Source organism: Hermodice carunculata (assembly GCA_964020975.1). Taxonomy (NCBI): domain Eukaryota; kingdom Metazoa; phylum Annelida; class Polychaeta; order Eunicida; family Amphinomidae; genus Hermodice; species Hermodice carunculata. The sequence continues at coordinate 43,026 of CAXHWN010000776.1, read as the reverse complement.
GCCTAAGTATAGACACAGGAACAAAACAAAGATGTTATATACACCCTAGTTTCCCTTTGCAGTATTTATGATAAGACTTGCACAACCTTTAAGCATGCTGAAACCAGCATGCCAGTCGGGGAATATGTATTGCTAAGCAATAGTTCATCTCATTTTAACATTTGACTTGCCCATTTCCAAATTAAATGCATATATATTCAAACTCAGTTTGTTGAAACAAAATTTCGGGTCATTCTTGCGAAATTCTAGTTTTAAGATTTTTGTTTGTTGTGACTGGAATTCTGTAAGTACTGTCATACATGGCATAGGATATTGTGGACAGTACAGGTTCTGTTTTTTATATGCAAAGTACCAGCACAGCACTGTTTCCAATTAAACATGAACCAATTCTGCTATTTAAGTCATCCAGGTGATCCCAAGTTGTTTTACTTTTGTACCTTTATTAACTTAACATTGCTACTTAAGAAGAGCAGTTAAAGTTCAAAGTGACAAAATGGAAAGTTACCTCCAAAGCAGGATGAGCTTTGTATAATTTCTACAATACTTGACTGGAGTGGAAAAAAAACTCAGAGAGTGGTCTGTTTTAGGAGGCAAAAAGTAAAAGTGTCCAACCTAGCCTGCATATTTCATGCACAGTGATATCATGGTCCAGTGAAGGTATCTTTTGTGTCAGCGATCTCATAGTACATGTACCATGATCCTCCTCTTATGATCCCCCACCCCCACCCCCACCCCCAGCTGACAAGATGCCATCCCCACCCTCCTACAGAGGCCACTTGGGAATCCATGTAGTGTGGTATGTTCATCTTGTGGTGCAGTTGGAGTTGCCTTACACAAAAAGACATGCAGTGCCCAACCCATGCCAAGGAAAGCTGTTGACCTGGGGCATGTGATCTTGATAAGTCTCATGTACATTTCTCAGTCAAATTGTTTTTTATAACTGTTGAAATTAGTTAAAAACACTGAAGCAGACGACATTTGACCACCAGCCGGTTTTGGCCGGTTTGAGGGGGAAAGGGTTAAGGTATAGTGCAGCTGCTTCAAAGGTCCATTGTATTGTATGGGTATTTTACAAGGCGATACATACATACATATTAATTTCCGCTAAAACCGGTCATTTTGTTGCTATGCAATGATGAGGCCATCTTTAAAAATATTTTTGTTTGCTGTAACATCTGAATCTACTCTTTTTTTTGGGGGGGGGGGGGACAAGTAGGTAGTCCCATTTTGTTTCTTTTCTTTTCTTTTCTTTTTTTTTTTTTTTTTTGGCCCCAAATCCTCAAATTCTAAAAATAATAATAAAGAATAATGAAGGATTTATTCCTTAAATAAAAAAGATATTTGGGTAGGTCGGGTTATGACAAACAAGCAATATTTTAAGGGTGGCCTGATAAGTATCCGCCATGATGTTGGCATACAGATGAATATGCCAGCAACAGCACTAACGTTTCAGGGAAGACCTGTTTTAAAGATGATGATTTTGAATTCAATGAATTTTACAAAATATAACTGTCACTTTTCTGAAAAAAGACAAAAAACAAAAAACAAAAGTCCAAGTCATTACATTTGCAAGCGCAACATATATTTGCCCCATTTTTATATAGAGGTCTGCCCACCCATATGGATCTTTGTTGTGTGATGAAGGCTCGAGCAACCCTGCAGCAAATGTGAATGTATCATATTAGCGTACATAATAAATGATGGAGATGTTGACCACTGTAGATATCCTAATTATCCATGGTATCAATTAAGGAAAATTAAACCACAAATGTACAATGATAAATGATTACCATCACTGTATTTAAGTATATTTATGTCTCCCGTTGGAAGCCGGGGGACATATTGTTTTAGTGCCCGTTTCTTCTTCTTCTTCTTCTTCTTCTTCTTCTTCTTCTTCTTCTTCTTCTTCTTCTTCTTCTTCTTCTTCTTCTTCTTCTTCTTCTTCTTCTTCTTCTTCTTCTTCTTCTTCTTCTTCTTCTTCTTCTTCTTCTTCTTCTTCTTCTTCTTCTTCTTCTTCTTCTTCTTCTTCTTCTTCTTCTTCTTCTTCTTCTTCTTCTTCTTCTTCTTCAACACTTGGTTTCCGTGCGATAAGTCTTGAAGGACTTGACAGAAAATTTATGAAACTTGGTAGGATTATGTACCTAGGCAAGACCTAGGTTGGGATTGTATTTGGGTGACCTTGACCTAATTTTCAAGGTCACAGGGTCACTTATGTGAAATTGGTTTCCGTGCGATAAGTCTTGAAGAACTTGATGGAATTTGATGAAACTTGGTATGATAATGAATCTAGGCAAGACCTAGGTTGGGATTGTATTTGGGTGACCTTGACCTAATTTTCAAGGTCACAGGGTCACTTATGTGAAATTGGTTTCTGTTCGATAAGTCATGAAGAACGTGATGGAATTTGATGAAACTTGGTAGGATTATGTATCTAGGCAAGACCTAGGTTGGGATTGTATTTGGATGACCTTGAGCGAATTCTCAAGGTCACAGGGTCACTTATGTGAAATTGGTTTCCGTGCGATAAGTCTTGAAGAACTTGATGGAATTTACTGAAACTTGGTAGGAGTATGTATCTAGGTAAGACCTAGGTTGGTGTAGTATTTGGGTGACCTTGACCTAATTTTCAAGGTCACAGGGTCACTTATGTGAAATTGGTTTCCGTTCGATGTCATGAAGAACTTGATGGAATTTGATGAAACATGGTAGGATTATGTATCTAAGCAAGACCTAGGTTAGGATTGTATTTGGGTGACCGTGACCTAATTTTCAAGGTCACAGGGTCACTTATGTGAAATTGGTTTCCGTTCGATAAGTCATGAAGAACTTGATGGAATTTGATGAAACGTGGTAGGATTATGTATCTAGGCAAGACCTAGGTTGGGATTGTATTTGGGTGACCTTGACCTAATTTTCAAGGTCACAGGGTCACTTATGTGAAATTGGTTTCGGTTCGATAAGTCATGAAGAACTTGATGGAATTTGATGAAACGTGGTAGGATTATGTATCTAGGCAAGATCTAGATTTGGATTGTATTTGGATGACCTTGAGCGAATTCTCAAGGTCACAGGGTCACTTATGTGAAATTGGTTTCTGTTTCGATAAGTCATGAAGGACAGAATGGAATTTGATGAAACTTGGTAGGATTATATATCAAGATAAGACCAATGTTGGAATTGTATTTGGATGACCTTGACCTAATTTTCAAGGTCACAGGGTCATTTATGTGAAATTGGTTTTTCTGCAATAAGTCTTGAAGAACTTGATGAAAATTGCTATAGTAATGTATCTAGGTGAGAGCTAAAATAGGATTGTAATTTTCAAGCAAACTTGGTCATTTGTAATTTGTCATCACCTGTAGCTTATTCAGAGATGTAAGTGTTCCACTGGGAGACATTTGATTTTCTGTTGGAAAATCAGTCTGTTCTAGTTTATATCTGTATTTCAGAAAATAATGTATAATTTATTCAAGTAGATTGTTGTTGCCCATTCTATTAGACCATGTCACACTGTCAGATCTTGCAGTCAATAATTATGAAATATTAAGTTATATTACAAAGTTATATTACAAAGTAGCCCCATAGGACCAAAATTTTATATAGCGGAAACTACATGTGTCAGTGAGCATAATGAGTTTGTCAGCCCTGATACCTCATGTGGCTTGGTCAGGCAGTTTAATACAAGTTTCTGAAATAAAGATTTATGACAGAAAGACTGCTATTTGACATACAAAACTACAGCAATAAACTGTTCAGTTATTTGTCCATTTGCCCAATGGAGACCCAAGCAGAGAATGTTTCAATATTATGTACATGTACCAGAGATGTTTTCCTCTCAGAAAAACAGCAGAGATCTATTTTAAAAAAGTTGATTTATATGTTCAGTACAACTAAGTTACTTAAGTTTTTTTCTCTGTTGGAATTTTTTTGTGTCTACAGTACTATCAGCAAGTTGTCCATATCTGTCGTTATCTGAGTGCACTTGACATTATGTGTGGGTTTTGACAGTGAGTGCACAAAAATTATTACAAATTCTCGGCATAAGACTGTTCCAAAATAATTCCTCAATTCAATAAAAAATTTGATAGATAAAATGTCATGTAATGGAATCAAAATTTGTACAGTGTGAGTGCGTATAATTTTTTGCTGATGAAAGTGTGCTGCCTCACTGGATGAGAGCACACTGCCGTACCAAATTCTGTTTTTCCTTATCAGTGAACTTTTTAATGCCTACTGTACATCTCTTTGATGGTTATAACTGCTGCCATTCACTGAGGCAATGAGTGGACCATATGTTTGTTACATTTACTGAGTTGACAGGGAAGACAGTTTTCTACAAATTGGATTGTGGACCAAAAAATGGAAAAGGTGGTATCTAAAATAGAATTTATATACTGTAGAAATTGCAAATGTAACTGGCATATTTTTGGAAAAGTTTTAACTTAAGTCATACCAAATTTTTCATGTATACATTCCTTTATAAACGGTATAATATTGTACTCAATACCTGCTCTGCAGATCAGGAAAAGGGGACAAAATCCAGAACCATTAAGAGCTTTAGGAATGCTAGCTGCATCAGGGAAAGGGGAAAAAAAGTCCAGAACTATCAAGAGCTGTAGGCATGCTAGCTACATCAGGCACAGGGGAAGAAGTCTGGAAGTATCAAGAGCTGTAGGCATGCTAGCTACATCAGGCAAAGGGGAAAAAGTTCAGAACCATCAAGAGCTGTAGGCATGCTAGCTACATCAGGCACAGGGGAAGAAGTCTGGAAGTATCAAGAGCTGTAGGCATGCTAGCTACATCAGGCAAAGGGGAAAAAGTTCAGAACCATCAAGAGCTGTAGGCATGCTAGCTACTACAGAGGCAAGAGATGAAGCTGTTGTGGACCTCAGGAGAGTGTGCTTAGACGCCAAACTCTCCTACTGCATTAAATGACAGGATTATTGTAAATTCTGGTTAGTGTAGTTTATCAATTCTAAACATTAAAAGTGCTCCAAGATGATCATCCAAGCGGAAAAAATGGATTTTATACTTTTCGAAAATGGAAAACTGTTTTTAAAATGGAAATTTGGCATGTTTAAATTTAGTGTAAATTTTTTCACATTCATGAAAGGTTTCAGTTTTCATCTTGTATTGAAATTTTGGTTCCTTTCCATGTATATCTGTGCTATATCTAAATTAAATAACATCCACTACAAACAGAAAGAAACAAACAAACAGTGACTGACTACCATACCACATGGAGCCAAATTTCCATGTTTGCATTGGAACAATAAAAGTGGCCAAGTTGCAGTCTAATATGCGAGCTCACGGATTTGTGCCAATCCTGCCAATCCCTTACAGATGTGCGTTTTGTAGTTCATTTTCTAATCAAGTTTACAAGTACAGCAGATAAAGTGATCACATGTTGATTTTTATTCTATCACTTGATGGGATTTAAAGAGAGAACGCTATCAGTATGGTAGAAACTCATTGGTGGTTTTGTGACTTTGATGATGGAAAAACTTAACAGAGAAAACAAACTTTTTTTAAATGTGATTTAATCTCAATACATGAAACTGTTAACCACGCCATGGGTGATGATATATGGTACATGTACCATGTAATCACCAATACTGAATTAATTATCCATTTTATACAATGTATACTTTTTTGTTGCATAATGGTCAGCCTATATAAGATTCAGTGGCATAACCATTGTTTGCCCTTCAAATAGTACAATGAATAACACAGCTCGGCAGGACTACTGATTGTATAATGAGGCATCGACTACATGTATACATACATATGTACTTTACCCTGTAAAGTGTTATTAAGAGATCAGGATATTTTGTGTTTACACAGTCTCCAATGGAGAAACTACAAAATCCTATTCAGCCATGTGGGCCGAAGTTATATTTTTTGACATGTTATTAGCTTGAACCATGGTCTTGTTTCCAGCATTGTTGTCAAACTGCCTTGAAGACCTAAAGAAGATATATTGTCGTTCCTTCAGGTGTTCACAGATTTTCCTTATAGAAATTATACATACATATGGAAGGACAATTGAGGACAAAAAACAAACAAACAAACAAATTATATAAAATGACAAATTAAAAAAATAAATAGACGAAGACAAGTGACAGATACCAGAAAATCTAGGGTTAACATGTGTCAATAGCAACAGTGGGGGCCAATGGTGAAGTATGTTTACCCAGCAAATCATACATGTAGATTACTGCACAAGCAGTAGCCTCAAATTTGCTTAAGCTGCCCGTGTATTATGTGCTTAAATACATCTACACTCCCAGAATAATGAATAAATGACAGATAGCTTAGAGCCCATGTTTGGTTTCTGCAGATAGCTGTGGTATTACCATACTCAGGTCTACTCCTTGTGCACATGATCTATTTTCATCAAACAATGTTTTGAAACATAGTAAACTTTTTACACCCAAGTCAGGCTAGACATAATTTTTTTTTTTTTTTTTTGTTCCTTGCTTGAAATACTGTGTTAGTTGCAAAGTAATAATACTAATACATGTACTAACAATGGCGACAACAATAATGATAATTTGAAGCTTTTGAATATGGTGAATTTTATAGTTGTTGGAGCAGATTATAGGTGAGGATAAAAAGCTGTTGATCGGTAATGTAAAGTAAGCCAAAAAATAAAGAACTGCTGAATGTTAGACCAAGACAGACCAGATATTTTTGCAATGGTTAAGTACACCTCCACGGCTCAATTACATTTGAGACTACAGCTGAATTCTATTTGAGACCAGCCAGACAAAGGTGCACTATCTAGTAAATGGTATTGCATGAAAAACTTGCTGTGAAAAGTGTAGGGGATTCCAGCAGCTAAGACTTACTAGTCCCCAATCTCAGTGGTTTGTATGTGGTCTTTTCTGGCAATGGGACAAATTTCAAACAATGTCAATCACCCGTGAGTTTGACGACTGTACTTGAAGCATGACAAGACAGTTGTCCACAGTGACAAGTATTCTGAGACAGATCAACTGGTTGCTTTCTATGTAAAGTGTACAGTTTACGCTCAGTACTTTTTCATTCAATAAGGGACACAATCATCTAGGCATGGAGCCTGCATTTATTCTACAAAGTCATGTCCTGCAACATTTTCATTTTGTCATTAGAGAAGAAATCTTTTTCATCGGAATCTATATGCTTCATGTACAGTCTAATTTATGTCGAATGAAAAAAAAAACAAAAAAACTCCACAGTTGGTATTTATACAAACACATATAATAGGTGGCTCTTTTAATTATGGTTATTGTGCTCAACAGGAAATATAGTTGCTTTTGGATAAGTCATGTTATTGCTCAGTGTTGCAGGGGAATAATAGAATAAATCAATAAAGGGGTAGCAGCAGCTATTACAATAGTACATCTTATGCCCTGAACCAGAGAACAGTTACTGTAGATACCAAGTTAGTTGTTATCATAATGCGAGCCCAAATGACAAGAGGCAAGTATATGAGCCTCAAAACACTCTAATTGGTCCAGATAGAGTAGTCACGTGTGCTAATCTGAAGTGTCTCATTGGTGTTTCCCCAGCACCTTTGGCAGGGAAATTCAAGTTAAGTTAATCTAAAGCTTCTTGATACAATCAGCTCACATTTATAGATCACCCGGTGATATTCTTGCAGTTCTGCCGCTTCTCCCCCCACCTTTCCCACTCTTCTCCTTCTCCAAGCTTTGTGGACACCTGTTTAGAGTTAGTATGCTTCATGATATCACATATAGCTGTAAGATTAGGTAACTAAGTTGAAGGGGCAATTGGCCCCTTCACCTTTATAAATTGCTGATTGCCTGATCACATCATAAGTTGTGATTGGCTACCACCAGTATAGAATGGTACCAGTACCCATAACTTCATACATGTATGTAGAGTTTAAATTTACTTTATTGTGTCAATAAAGTTTGTTTGGGGACCAGGATTGTTCTTGGGCCAATTTCAAGTCCAAATTTTGACTCTTAGTGTTATCGGCAAAGAAATTAAAAAACTTCAGCCAGAGTTAGGATAGGTGTATGTTTGCTGGTTCAGGGCATAAAATACTATATGGAGCATTCATATTACCTAATTATGGTGATGCTTTTGCTTGAATCATTTAATCTGCAAGCGACCCTAGATATTGAGAGAGTCCTTTATCATGCATGGCAAAATTTGTTGTGTTTGGCAAACTGGCAACTTTTTCCTGAAATTTCTACTCATGTTCACAACAATCCTAAAGTTGACCAAAATGCTCTGTCTGTCTGTCTGTCTGTCTGTCTGTCTGTCTGTCTGTCTGTCTGTCTGTCTGTCTGTCTGTCTGACTGTCTGTCTGTCTGTCTCTCTCTCTCTCTCTCTCTCTCTCTCTCTCTCTCTCTCTCTCTCTCTCTCTCTCTCTCTCTGTCTGTGACACCACAGTATCCAAACTTTGCAATTTGTTCATATTCATTTGGAATTTTAATATAAATGTGATAATGGGGATGTCTCTAAGGGGTGGTGCATTATTTTCACCACGGATAGTACAGTAGGGGGCAGGGCGAGTCACACAGCTGACCATCTGCTGATGTGCCCATGCATGTTTGGTTTGACATTGGCCAGGCATTTTATTTTGGGGGAAATGGTAACATTTGCAATGTGAAAAGGAATAGGCATAATTTTACACAAATAGTTAGTTATTCATAATTCTGATTATTATCCATGTTTAGGATAATTTCATACAGGAAGTGGTGGGTCTAAAAGCTGCCTCCATTGTCCAGAGACTACCTGTGCACAGGTCCAATATATGCCTTGTCCCTGTGTAAATGCATTGCATGGTGCCAGCATTCCTGACCCTGGAGTGGCTTTGCATTTGTTGCCGTGGAAAATACTGCTGGCTCGTTGACCACGTCTGAATGACTGCGTGGATCAAAATGCTGAAGTGCCAGAAAACTGCCACCACTGACCTAGAAGAGTTAATTTAATCGGTTTAGGCAGCTTTTCAAGTAAAGTTTTCAGTATATGTCACAGATAGGCACAAAATGTTACATTTTTCTGTGAGATTGAAAAAAGAGAGATTGACTAACTAAGACTTCTTGCCTTTTTATTTTATTTTGTTGTTAACGTTGTTGTTCTTGTTGTTGCTGTTGGATGACTGCCATGCATACATTTACAAACTGCCAGAAAACTACTAGCATTGCTTTATTTATTTGCATATATATATTTATTATGCCCCCCTTCGAAGAAGGTGGGGCATATAACGTTGCACATGTCGGTCGCTCGGTCGGTCGGTCGGTAGACTGTGGTTTCCGCACAATAACTCAAGAAGTTTTTGAGCTAGGACTTTGATACTATATAGGTGAATTATTCTAGTCAAAAGCTAGGCAAAGTTTGAAGATGGGTGACCTTGACGTAATTTTCAAGGTCACAGTGGTACCTGAGTTAACTTTGGTTTCCGCACAATAACTGAAGAGGTTTTTAAGCTAGGACTTTTATATTGCACAGGATAATAGTCCATATTTGGGGCTAAGCGAAGTTTGAAGATGGATGACCTTGACCTCATTTAAAGGTCACAGAGCCACTTTACTGAATATGGGTTGGTACCTGAGTGAACTTTGGTTTCCATATGATAACTGAAGAGGTTTTTAAACTAGGACTTTTATATTCCACTGGATAATTGTCCGTATTCAGGTCTAGGTCATGTTTGAAGATGGGTGGCCTTGACCTAATTTCAAAGGTCACAGAGCCATTTGGTTGAATACTGCTTCTGCATGATATCTTGCATTTTAGAGGTAGCGCTTTTATATTGCACAGCTTTATGGTTGCCTATAAGGGCTAGTTTGAGTTTGTAGATGGGTGACCTTGACCCAGTTTTGAGGGTCACACACAGACAGTAGACTTCCCTTTTTTTTGCACAATAACTAAAGAAGGTCAAGTGAAAATGAGTGACCTTGCCCTAATTTCCAAGGTCATTAAGCCACTTTGCTGAATATGGTTTCTAAATAATGACTAATTTTTCAGCTATAACTTTTATATTGCCCAGGTTTTTAGTCATTTTTTAAGGGCGAGGTTAAAGTATAAAGATATGTGACATTGATGTATGATCAACCTTCACTAATTTTGTAAGGTCACGAGTGCCCTATCTACCACTATCAATAGGGTAGCGAGGGCAAGGGTAATGAGGGAGGGGGGCATCTATGTTTTACAAACATATCTTGTTTCCTCCATTTTTACATATTTGTTACTTTGTATTGCAATTAAATACTTTGAAAGTGACAGGTTTTCTTTAGGGTGGATTGGGTTAGGGAAGCAAAAAATTGTTGAACAATACATGCATGTGAAGTGGATATCGTATGTACTGGTATCTATACATGTACATGTATGTGTATGGTTAGTTATCTATTTATATACTTGTGTTGACAACACCAAGTACATGTATGTGTGCATATTTGTACACAAAACATAACTGTAAATATCACATTTTGTACACAGTCTGGATTTTCATTGACTCAAAAAGACAAAAATCTTGCCAAGTATTTCAATTTATATACAAATACATGTAGTTCAGAACTCCAGCAGTTAACGTTGGAATATCCTATCATCAAAAAGATTGTCAGGACAAGCTATTTCTTAGCTGCATAGAGATTTAATCCATCTCTTTAAATCGGGAAAAACTGGCTCAAGGTAAAATATTATTTGCTGCAATGATTTTTATACTTGCTTTGTTATTTATGAAAAAAAAAACAAAGCAACACAAAACAAAAAACAGAATAAGAAAAGAAAGACAAAAAACAAAAACATACAAAACAACAAGGAAAAAATTTTTAAAAATGAAGGAAAAAGAAAAGAAACAAGTCCTGTAAGAATAACATATTTAAGAATAGCGTGCCCCAGGGAGGACTGCTGAATTGTAATTCAAGGGGAAAGAGACTGAAGTTATTCATAATTTGCCTGACAAGCATGTCAAGTGATCAATAAAACGTGGGGTTAGCCTCAATCTTGTATTTATTGATATTTTATAACCAATTCATACTCATGCAAAATAAATGTAGATAAGTAGGAGAGGCATGGGACTGCACTCATCACAGCACTTCAGTATTTATTAATCAACAATTTGGCAGTCACCCTTTTTTTAAAAAGCAGCTGTGCTATGTTCAAACATGTACATGTATGATGAAGCTTCGTGGCTGGTCCTGAATTCCTGTGGGCCAACTGGCAAGTGGCATCTCTTCAGTGAAATCAATACTCATTGCATGTTATGGCATAAGTATATATACACAATATTACCAGTGTGTATCCACAGTTTTTAAATGGATTTTTTTGCCATGAACACACTAACCGTAAACAGCCATGGGTCAGTATTTTCCTGTTTCTGCTAACCTGGTACAAATGGTTACATAGACAGGGGGCAAATGTGCTGTGTCCGTTTGCATGAAACTGAAAGACATGATATATGTACCTAAAACTGAATGAACAGTTACAACCTTAGAAATAGAAACCTTCTACATAAAGACAATGTATGGCTTTACAGAACATAAGAGAAGTGGCCATTGGCTGAGGTAACATCACTCTAGATTTCAGAAATGGTTAATACAGTGGTCCCTGTCACCAGAGACCACCCCTACAGCTACAAAAAAAGTGGTCTTATGAGACAGGTGGTCTTTCATGACAGGTAAATTAACATGCGAAGTACAGGACTTGGGAATCTGAAAAGCAGTCTCTCATGAGAGGGTGGTCTCTTACGACAGGGGTCTCTCATGACAGGGACTACTGTATCAAAGGAAACAGGGATGTGCAAGGCGTACATGCATGTATAAAAAATCCCTCTTGTGAATGCTATATACATGTCCTTGTGATCTGATTTGTAGTGACTGTAACAATAATTATTTTCGTGTTTTAGCAGTTCCATTAAATCCATAAATTTACAAATGCAGTGAAATCAAGATATTAGTTCATATGGAATGATTTACTTTCAGCTCCATGCAGTCAAGTCCAGTTTGGATACTACAAGTCCCAAGAGATACTCACATATGGTGCTTAAGCTGAAGAAAGTACAGGTCAGTTATTTCAAACATGAACTCTTGCTTTAAAAATTGACAAATTGTCCACATTTTGCTGGTTTTGATACGAACAATGCCAGAGAGAGAGAGAGAGAGAGAGAGAGAGAGAGAGAGAGAGAGAGAGAGAGAGAGAGAGAGAGAGAGAGAGAGAGAGAGAGAGAGAGAGAGAGAGAGAGAGAGAGAGAGAGAGAGAGAGAGAGAGAGAGAGAGAGAGAGAGAGAGAGAGAGAGAATTGTGTCTCCCGTGCAAGGGGGGACATATTGTTTTTGCGCTCGTTTCTTCTTCTTCTTCTTCTTCTTCTTCTTCTTCTTCTTCTTCTTCTTCTTTCTTCTTCTTCTTCTTCTTCTTCTTCTTCTTCTTCTTCTTCTTCTTCTTCTTGTTATTGTTGCTTGTGTTCAGACGCAATAACTCAAGACAGACTTCACTTGGGAAGTTGAAATTTTTTGTGAAAATGTTCCTATATAAAACCTTGCTTAAGATTGCAGATGGGTGACCGTGATCTATTTTTCAAGGTCGCATGGGCATGTCATAAAATTGATGCGGACGCAATAACTCTGCAAGGATTTGACTTAGGAGGTTGAAATTTTGCATGATTATGTTCTATAATATGAACTAGGTTGGGATTGTAGATGGGTGACCTTGACCTATTTTCAAGGTCACATGGCCACTTTTTAAAATCATTGCAGATGCACTCGAGAAAGATTTGACTTAAAGAGGTTGACATTTTGTGTGATTATGTTTCTATGTAAGACTTGTAAGACCTTGCTTGTGACTGCAGATGTATGACCTCGACCTATTTTTCAAGGTCACATGGGCATTTCCTCCAAAATCAATGTGGAACGTGATAACTCAAAAAAGATTTGACTTTGAAAGTTGAATTTTTTGCGAAAATGTTCCTATATAAAACCTTGCTTGGGATTGCAGATGGGTGACCTTGACCTATTTTTCAAGGTCATATGGGCATGTCATATAAAATTGACATGGATGCAATAACTTTGCAAGTATTGACTCAGGAGGTTGAAATTTTGCATGATTATGTACCATAATATGAATTAGGTTGGGATTGTAGATGGGTGACCTTGACCTATTTTCAAGGTCACATGGCCACTTTTTAAAAATCATTGCAGATGCACTCAAGAAAGATTTTACTTGAAGAGGTTGACATTTTGTGTGATTATGTTTCTATGTAAGACTTGTAAGACCTTGCTTGTGACTGCATTTGTATGACCTCGACCTATTTTTCAAGGTCACGGGCACATTTCGTCAAAAATCAACTTTTTGAAATGTCAATAAAGAGTATACCTTCACCATATCTGTAGATCATTGGAATCGGTATGCCTGTGTATAAAAATAAGGGTGACAATAGTAAGGGGTGCACGGTGAGACATTTGATTTCCTGTCGGAAAATCAGCCTGTTCTAGTTGATCACTGTTTTTCCTATTAAGTGAATACCTATTTGCTTAAATATACATACACATGAAGAGTATTGTGTTCAAATGTTTTGCACAAAATAATTTGCAGTTTAGTTTTCATATTTCATAAGGTAAGGGAATTAATTATTTTCACTTACTATACTTCCTGTCTGACATAGCCCTTGGCCTGTACAGGTCAATTTTAAGTCATGTACAGGTAGTCACCTTAATTCATATATGCCAGCCAGGTCAGCTGACCTGGAATACTCCGTATGCACATTAATTTCCCGTCACAAAGCAAGGGTTTGATGCCAGGCGATCACGGGCGACTTGCAGGTCACATGAATGTCACAGACAGGGCCATATGTTCATTTCTCATAAAATTAGCGTTTCTTAAGAAATTTAAGTTCACAAATGCCAAACTGGTATTCATATAGTACTTCCAGAGCCATATATAAAGAAAAATTTTCATCTGCCTTTAATATTTATTCTTTATTTACAAATAATTAGTAATATCAAGCTTGTCCTCACAGGTACCAACCTGTGTCTCGCAAAATCCTGCGAAGCGGGACTAGGCAATCAGGTATGCAGTTTTGGTGTGAAATTGATATGCATATTTCCAATTGACCTATCAGGCAATGCGATGCAAGTGTCACAGCATGGTCCCAGGTCATGTTTAAGTAATGTTTAGGGCAGTAGGTAAGGGTCAAGATCAACTGGATCATGCTGGTTCTCAGTAGAGGGGTGTGTAGGCAGGTGGGCTAAGTATGTGTATTTCCATTCATAGTTTTCATTGTAATTAGCACATATATAAATGTAAAAATCATCTACCTAGACACACCAAATTTCTTGTGGTAAATGTACATAGGTAAAACACTCCTGTAAATTTGATAACTTTTGCTGCAAAGCTATTCAATGTATAAAATGTTACGTTAGCACAGAACCTTATAGGAAAACACACCTCTGGCCTTCAAGGATTTCGTGTATTGGGTTGTGTATTCAGCCAAATACACATAACATTGCTAATTGCAGCATCTTCTGTTCTAAGCACTTATGAATTACTTAGGTTAACACCCACATTCTGCCTGGGTGCAACTCCATCTTGTATCCATATACATATGTCACAGACCTGTGGTTGACTTGGGTCAGGGCAGTTTCAGGAAAACATTATGTGTATTCATATGTTTCATGGTCCCATAATTGGCTTGGAAAATGGAAAACAGCAAGTGAGGAAGGTTTTTGTATTCCTCTAACAGGGGATTGTGTTCCTAAAAAGTTTCTAGTGTGGGAGGGGAACACAGTGGTCCCCCCTCTTATAAGCCCCCCTCCCCCCAAAGAAAAGGGGGGTGGGGGGGGTCAGTGCGCTGGTACAGGTAATAATTTTTCTAGAG
>CAXHWN010000776.1:0-28000 GCA_964020975.1 Hermodice carunculata | reverse complement strand
TCACACACACACACACACACACAAACACACAGATACAGTGAAACTGCATTATAATGACACTCAAATATCCGACATATTCGTTATAATCACACCATTTTCCATGGGTAAAAGTTCACTTTCTTCGTTACTTGATTCATTTATCTGACATATTCAGTTATCGGACACATTTCTTAGGGAA
This sequence comes from Hermodice carunculata, assembly GCA_964020975.1. Taxonomy (NCBI): domain Eukaryota; kingdom Metazoa; phylum Annelida; class Polychaeta; order Eunicida; family Amphinomidae; genus Hermodice; species Hermodice carunculata. Next base: position 27,822 of record CAXHWN010000776.1, on the reverse strand, counting down.
CAGATGGTGTTATTATAACGAATTTTAATATATATATAAATATATATACAGTGAAACCTGTCCTTGTGGACACCTGTCTACTGTGGACACCTGCTTAATGCGGACAGTTTTGGCCAGAACCGAATATTTTTAAGTCATTTTCATATTGGTGATACCTGTCTACAGTGGACACCTGTCTATTGTGTACTGCGGACACTTTTTGGGGTACCAAATGCAAAAACAACCTGTCTATTGCGGACACAATATATCAAATCATTTTTTGCAACTTGTTATGACTGAACAATGCCCTGCATCTTAAGCTGGAATCAAAGACTAATTAATCCATTGTTCAATGGCCTGCAACACATAATAAGTTCACTCAGCCAAGCAGTTAGGCTGCAATGTCTCAACGAACATGCCAGGTGTCTCTGAGCACTGGTGCTCCTGTTGAGTGAGGTTGCTCACACTTTCTCTGTCTTTCAAACAATTAAGCGCCATAGATCAATCATTAAGCCTAAAACAAAGGACCCACTGAGACTCCTGTGAAGTTATTCATGATTTGTAACAATGGCACATACAGTTATATTGTACTCGAAGGATAGGATATCCCCGTGGTATGTTTGTTGTTTGTTTCTTTTCTGTTAGTAAAATAAATTACGCAAACTTTCTTTAGCCTGGTAAGCCCATACATACACATTTTTCCCTTTTAAGAGAAAAACTGTAAAATCCCAAGTTAAGATGCGTTTGAGTAAAGTGTCAGGGGCATAATGTACAAAAACTGAGAGCAAATGTACTCTGAGATCCCAAAAGTTCAGCCCCTGCCTATTGTGGACACCTGTCTATTGCGGACACTTTTGCCAGAACCACAGGTGTCCGCAATAGACAGGTTTTACTGTATATATATATATATATATATATATATATATATATATATATATATATATATATATATGTGTGTGTGTGTCTGTTTGTCTGTGTGTCGACTCATTTCCCAGAGGCAGCCAAGCACACACTTTCTCACCTACACCTGGCTTAATAGGGCACTGCTGGGCAGCACACATCTCAGCATGGCACAGTGCATACCAATGGCATCAGATTTCCCTGTGAAAACTATACATTTACGTGGCAAATGAACGTCAACCATGAATGTCTTTTAATATCACGCATGGAAGTCATTATTGCCTGGGAAACTTCTCATTTTATCTCTAAGGAAGTTTTGACAAATGGAAATAATAGGAGTATTCCTGCAGTTTTTGCATACATGCCTTAGGTGCCGTTATTAAGAGAGTGTTATCTGACATTCCTCACAGACAAATGATATTTATGAATATAAATAATGAAAAAGGGTACAAAGATTTCATGAGAATATATTTTGAACTATAGAGCAACTCTCATGAGAAATATGTTGGAGGTACCACCAGACCTTTCACACCAGCAAAATTCCTGGACCAAAAAATATGTTAGAGACTGAACGTCACAACATCTTTAACGTGTTTATAAATAATTTCGAATTGAGTTAATCAATTATTTTTTCACAAGCTATACAAGAAGAAAGTTGTTAGGAAGTAGACTAGTATATTTTGTCAGGCTACCAACATAACGTATGCAGCGTAACAACATGGCCATGTTCCATTCAAAGGCACAAATAACCCTTCTCCAAATTATATTCATAATTTAAAGACATAGTTATTCTAATACATTTTGAAATTGGTACACAGGAATGTCCTTACCATAAATGATCTGGCCTGATCTGATTTATAGATTATCCGTAACTAGGAAAAATATTTTTAGTAAATATATATATATCATATTAACAAGCATGACAGGACAAAATACCATATGTAATGTTTATCATGCTTACATGTTTAATTTAAAGGCATTATCCTATGACATTATGTGCTAAATTGTTTACAATTAAAAGGGGAGAATAGCACTAACACCATTAAAGACAGGCTGGTCTTATTTAGTTAAATCCATGCATGAGTGAGTTGATTTTGACACCTTGAAGTAAATTACTCGCATAGCTTTGACAGCTCTGGGCTATGTACATTTGGACATTAAGGAATGTTTGCTCACTGTCATGCAGCAGCATAGTGAGCACTTACAACAGTAGTGACTCCTCAGTTATTTATGCATCTGTACTATGCGAAAAGATCAACTCAGGCCAAGGTTGTGGCTAACATTTCACTAAGAAAATGAGGTTTATTTTAGCTAAAATGCACGCATTTATGCAATAGGTTTATGTTTTTTCGCTGTTGTGCAACATTTTTTACGGCTGACTTCCCAGTTTCTTTAACTTGCATAGCTATCTGAACAAGCATTCGTATTTCCCATCACCTGAAGTTTGTTCCAGGATAGGTGCCTATATTAAGAACGTACGCACAAGAAGGCTTGCCCCCAAAGGGGATTCTTTTATGAATGGAGGTAAGAAAGCAGTTGTCTATAGTGGCTCCACTAGTGGACGAAAGTCCTGAACTTGCCTGATTCTTGAGCATGTCTAGCCACGCACATCTGTTTTAAGCGTTTTAAGCTTTCGGGTTTTCAGGTCTCTTCAGAGACACACACACACACACACACACACACACACACACACACACACACACACACACACACACACACACCAGCACCCCCACCCCATTTGATATTTCTGTTTCTCCCTGTTTTGTGTCTTTTCTGCTTGATAATTTTCATGATATTTCTTAACGAGGATATAGGTCTTAGCAATACTCCCCTCTGGTACAAAAGTGTGCTGATGCCTCCTCTATGCTTCCTTCTGTAAATACCTTAATGTTACCAGGGTTATGGTATCTCAGCATTTGGTCTTTAGAAAATTTATTCTTATGACATGTGTTTCTCTCTCTCTCTCTCTCTCTCTCTCTCTCTCTCTCTCTCTCTCTCTCTCTCTCTCTCTCTCTCTCTCTCTCTCTCTCTCTCTTTCTCTCTTAATCAACTTGAAATTTGTGTATATTCCACAATCATTTGTTAAATAAAAGGTGATAGAAGACTCCTTCAAAGGTGCATTGCGGTACACGTCCGATTCTATGTGTGGTTTTATGTACTACCTACGTTACATTTCATTTGGTGCTACTATTGGAGGATTTATTGTCGTGAGCATGGAGCGGTATGTTTACATATAAACTATAACGATGAAAACAGTAAATGTGCATATATTTAGAAGTATTTGTATTGTGTATACTAGAACATTGCCTCTTTAGACGTTTACCCCACAGCAGTTTACATATTCCTTAGTGACATTTAACGTTAACAGGAAAACACAATACTTAAATGGTGCCCTTGTTCTGTCCCAGCAAGGTTAATAGGCGCTGTAGATAAGTATCACCACCAGCAACAAAATAAGCACTGGCCACAGAAATTTCTTTGCAAACCAGCCCCCCCCCCCCCCCCCCAAAAAAAAAAAAAAAGAAAAAAAGAAAGAAAATAAAAAATCAGGTTCCCTTACCTAACTGCACGACTATATGTATCCCAGGAGAATAATGTTTTATTACTACATACGGTCACATAGCCAAAACAGTAGCCAACGACAGACTTATTTAATGCAACCAACCTATAAATTAAACAAAGAATGAATGAACGATAAGTGATCAAATGAATAACTTAATGAATGGAAAGATAGATAGATCGACTGATCGATCGATCGAACGATCAATCAAGCAATCAACAATCAACCGGTCAGTAAATTTATAAAGATACACAGGGCAATCGTTTTACCAGGAACAACGTCAAAACGCAAATGTATGACAAAAAACGAGGGCATCAATTCACGGGGGGTCCATTCTCAAGCCTAAAATAATTCATCAATCACTGTTGGGAACATTGATTGGTAAGTGATCACATCGTGGTAGATGTACTCCTAACTTGCTGTGTAAAAATCCATACAAGTCTCGTTTCCAAAAGATGGGTATATTCGTCAGGGTGTTTAACGCTTGAAGTACAATTGCAATTTGAATGTGATTATACGTCGGCCAATAACATAAAACTACTTTCGAGTAAACAAAATGAAACCGGATACCAAAGAATGAGAGGTATATCTCTGAATACTGGAAATGTGAGAGAGACAAACACGTAGTGCCATTCTTCTTTCTAGATGTACGCCATTCTTTTCGGTAGCTCAAATATATAAAATATCAGATGTTTTGTATCTGCATATCTGCATGTCTGCAAGGACAGCAAGGGCATCATGAATTGACGACAAAACTATTTCGAATTTTCAACATGATGAAATGACACACAAATAGGGTACATGATGGTTTTGTCTTGACACGTAATTTTCCATTATTATATATCAAAATGTGAAACAATGAAAAAATATAAATATCAATATTTAACTGCTATCCATATTTTATTTGACTCATCATGTGGTTTACCGGTTGGCATTTTCATTATTTAATGATTAGTGAATTTAGCTAGTTTGCATATTTGTCTGTCTGTCTTTCGGGATGCGCTCCTTGTATTGTACTTGTCTGGTGAACAGTACATATATAAATGGTATTTGGAAACTGTCTCAAAGTCGTTTTCTCGCCGCGTTTGTAAATTAAACAAAAAAATTACCCCCATTCACAACAAGCCGATGGCTTGCTTCTATCTATCTATCTATCTATCTATCTATCTATCTATCTATCTATCTATCTATCTATCTATCTATCTATCTATCTATCTATCTATCTATCTATCTATCTATCTATCTATCTATCTATCTATCTATCTATCTATCTATCTATCTATCTATCTATCTATCTATCTATCTATCTATCTATCTATCTATCTATCTATCTCTCTCTCTCTATCTATCTATCTATCTATTTATGTATCTATATGTCTGTCTGTCTGTCAATCGGTCTGTCTGTCTGTCTGTCTATCTATCTATCTATCTATCTATCTATCTATCTATGTATATATATATATATATATATATATATATATATACATATATATATATATATATATATATATATATATATATATATATATATATATATATATATATCCGTCTTCTATTCATTTATTTTATGTTATTTTATTCTTTTTATTATAATTTAGTTTATTTAGTGTTTTATATTGAGTTTCATTTGTTTCCCCTATCTTCATTATTGTCTGCAAAATACTTTTACAGAATACATCTCCGGGGAATTAGGTCTTTCTCCTCTCAAAACATATTCTTATGAAGTTCTGACATAACGTATTATCAAAATCGCCTACACTATAAACATCTTGCCGTAATTAAAACTGAAAAATTTATTTTAACAGCCAAGACGTCTCAAAAAACGTTTTGAAAAACAAATAAATCGAGGTAGTACCTTTGATACAGCCACCATCAGGATACGTGCATGTGGTGCTAAAAGATAGCAACATTCATATGCATGGATTATTTTGGCATGGAATCTGAAATGCAAACTCATCCATATTGTCTGTCAACGACAAGCTCACTTTATGTCGTAGCAAAGACACCGTCTTTAACGTAATTGCAAAGCTTCATTCCTTCTGCAAATTTTTACTTTTCAGCTATGTTGGTATTTGTCACCCAATGCGTGCCAAGTCAATATGTGTAACTCAACATGCCTATAGAGCCAACTTGATTGTTTGGGCCACTGCAATAGTCATTTCACTACCGGCCGCATTCGTTAAGGTATGTTGTGGTTATTCCAACAGGATATGTAATTTAACCTCTGGTACACGATAGTGTTAAAAAAGATATAGATAACAAATACAGAGTCTGTAGGGCGTCAGTTTCTTGCATTACCTATACAAGTATATGTATGTATGTATGTATGTACATATATATATATATATATATATATATATATATATATATATATATATATATATATATATATATATATATATATATATATATATATATATATATTCATTTTTCATTTAATGAACACACCGTATAATGTGTTGTTCCTCTAAATTGTATTGCCTTGTAACGTAAAGAAAGACTATATAAATGAACAATATGTATGTTCTAGCACAGAGACAGTTTTTGTGTTTCAGATTGTTAACAAAAATCTGGGAGTGGAGTGGAATTTTCATTTCTGTCAAGTACCAATATCAAAGGCAAAAGCGTTTTCTTTGTATGCCTTTGTCTTGTTTTGGGCTTTACCGGCGTCGACTCTTTTGATACTATACAGCAGGATATGCTATACACTGTGGGGAAGTGTAAAGAGTTCCCAAAAATTACAATGTACATATGCGTGCGTATTTATTTGTAAAGCCACACCTAAATACGGTCTGCGCATGCGTAGTAGCGCTATTCAAGTATTTCCTACGTACCGATGGAATATATCAATAGCAATCACCCCATCCAACATCATAAAATATATATTTGTGACCATTATGTAAATAAATAAATAGATAAATAAATAAATAAATAAATAAATAAATAAATAAATAAATAAATAAATAAATAATGAATATATATATATATATATATATATATATATATATATATATATATATATATATATATATATATACATACATACATACATACATACATACATACATACATACCACGCTTACATTACCTTACTAAAACAAAGCAGTGCACTTTTGAAGTCTCGGCAGTTTACATTTTGTATTCCACGTTATCAAGAGGTTATTCTCTACATATCAGCATTAGTTCACATTAATTGAATCTGTAAATGCGGCTACTTTATGTCTTCGTATATATACATTACCCTGGTATCTCTGTGCACAGCTTGCATGGGTGCTGCGTCTGACAAATAAGTAATTGATTGCAGTGACTGGTTTTTTTTTCCTTTTTCTTTTTCAGCTGCTAAGTTGATTCAAAGGCAACTGAATAAAACACTGACATTACCAATAAAGTTTCGTATGCATGAGTAATCATACTTATCAGTGCAATTCAGTTTCCCACACCAGCTATGGCGTTTTCCCATGACTAGCGGTGCACTCTTCTGTCATACCTGTAAGATGCGAGAAAATCACATAACCTATAAAACACATTCCATTGCATGTCGTAATTTGTGTTGTTAAAAGATATAATTTTTATGGTTTGCAAGTTCTGTCTTAAGGCACAAATATCCCATATAAACAAACATACCAACGAAATGTAATATTTATGACCACCGGTGCTTAATTTTATCTGTTTTGCTCTAAACACACCATATCTTCCATATTATTAGCATTCTTGAACACTTTAAACCGGATGAAGATGGACGCTTCGATGGCAGAAAAAGATTAATCAGGCAATAATGTAGCCAGAGTTGAATATTGTCAACTTTGTTGACAAATATTACTGCACACATATCTAAGAAAAATGCCCCTGATCATCAGGGAATGGAACATAAGCTTTTTCGTTTGTTATGAAATCAATGGCTTCACAGATAGAGAGAGAGAGAGAGAGAGAGAGAGAGAGAGAGAGAGAGAGAGAGAAAGAGAGAGAGAGACAGACAGACAGACAGACAGACAGACAGACAGACAGACAGACAGACAGAGATCGCCAAAAAGTATGTTGTTCAAGATGCGGCTAGGGATGCAACAGGATTGATTGCATAGAAGGCTGACAGGGTGTGTCCATATGGCCAGAACATTACAAAATAAGACCTTAGTGAGCCAACTTTTAGCCAACATGTTAAACACTTGGCCGACAATTCATGCCAAAAGTTTATCATCAAGGGGAGTTAAATCTTTGTTAGGGAATTTTCGTAATTTTTGGCTTTGTAAAGAAGAAAAGGTCTTCTTTTGTTAGATTTTGCAAAATACGTTGCACCTGAAAACGAAACTGTAAGAGTCCAACGTCTGAGTTCACCACCCTCCCCCCTTCTAATATAACAAAAACTTCATAAATTGGCACGGCCTTGCCCTGTTTGTTCAAATTGAATGTCATATGTAATCAATGAACCACTTTGCACGTATTCCTGTAAGTTCACGACGATATATATATATATATATATATATATATATATATATATATATATATATATATATATATATATATATATATATATATATATATATATATATATATATATATATATATATATATATATATATATATATATATACATATATATATATTTTTTTTTTTTTTTTTTTTTTTAACGATGGTCAACAAACTTTGTGTAGCGAATGTCATGAGGGCATTGCAGCACACGTCAAGAAGGATAACTGTTATGATGTCACTTCACGGACATCATTATCATCGAAAAATCTGTGATACACTGTTGGAGAAACTCGTTACACATAGGTACCTGTGTTACCACATCGGACAAGCTCTTATCATGCTGTCGCTAGTGGACTAACTGCAAATGCAAGCCTATTGCTAACTGAAAAAGATGCATGATTTATATGCCGTCTTTAGATCATTGATTTGTTGTCACAGTGCGTACACCTTATCCAAGTCAAAGAATTTTAAGCAACACTAGATCATTTGAATACCCATATGTTATACAAGATCACTGGTCTGTTTTAGTATGTGACATTAAGTTGCCTCTTTACTGGACGGTAAAAAGTAAATTGTGTGCATACTGATTCTAATTTTTGTACATCGCTGAGAACAAAGCAAATTGCCTGCAAACATAAACAGCTTAAAATAGTGATGTTTATCTTGCAACCAAGATATCTAATACAAATTCACACTGCTGCATCCCTCTATAAAACTATTGTGTGGGATGATCATGCATAGGATACTGCAATTCATACTAAACATTATATATTCAATCAAAGGCAAGGAAGCTCTGTTTATAATACGAAGGCATTTCCCCCATTGTCTATAACAAGAGAGGAATAAATTTAAGTTCCATATAAAGGCAAATTTTGATATTTTTTTTCTGAATGCTTCAATTTATGATTAATGCATTTATATAAATTATGTCCACTTGTAAACGTCTTTTTTTTTCATCAACGAGTTTTGAAAACTGTTTATGAAGCCAGGTTAGGTGCATAGTGCCCATGTAACAGACAAGAAAAATATGTAAATTTGTGTCAGTTGCTCTGCAGCATTTGTCATGCCTTGGCTCAGGTATGGCCAAAGCTATGATCCTGCTATCCCTTCAGCCGTTTGATTGCACTTCCTGGCAAAAGACAAAATTAAAGAACAGTTCAGTAGTATTTGAATATATTTCCTACTATAGGTTAATATATGCATGCCTTTTACCTATCATGCCTTCATATAGTTTGGTCATCTGCAGCAATACCGTGACCGTGGAGAGCGATGGTTCATTTCTCAGTGGATTTGTCTTCCATAGAGGTTAAATACAAAATTTAGCCCCAATGGAGGTACATATGGCATTTATAAGTAATTAAACCTCACATCATGTTGTTGAATGTGGAGTATAAAAGCTTGTCCATGCTCTCTGTGCACTAAGTAGTAGTTTTACTGTCCATTACTCAACCCACATGGAGAGAGCTATTCATATGGGCCTATTATGAAGGCTTTCTAGTGAAAATCGGCAGCCATCTTGCATTTGAAGGTCAAAAATAGGTCAAATGATTAAAACAACATTACAAATGAACCCTTGACCCCCAAACCCCAAAAATCATATACTATACCGCCTTTAAGGCCAAATTATAGACGCGATTGGTTTTCAATATGGCCGATGGGGGCCATTTTGGATTTTCGGGTCTCACAGAGTTAGCCCACTTTTTTTGCAAGGGGCACGGGGGCTAAATTTTGTATTTAACCTCTATAGAAGACAAATCCACTGAGAAATGAACATTCGCTCTCCACGGTCACGGAATTGCTGCAGATGACCAAACTACATAAGTTTTTGCCATTTAACAAAATAAGTGATACAGCAAATTGACATTAAACTTCCGTAAATTTAAACAATGAGGCGAGTTTACACATAAGTTAGAGCATATCTTATAACTACGGCATATCAGCTAGGTAGTTTGTAGCGTACAATAAATTTAGTTACACCCTGAAATGGCTTAAGGAATCAAGCACTGAAGCAAATGCGAACAATGCCAGACAAAGTGCTGTCTCTGACGATAATGGGTTTGGTTTTGCAGTTTACATGCACCAGATGCTGAACCCAAAAGGATGACATTATCCAAGGAACTTCGATCAAGAATACGAGTAGGTAGTTAAATCAGATTGCTGAAAAACTAAAGCTAGCATGCTTGCATAAGGCATTTTGCAAACAAATGTTGGCACAATAAGACTTTTGACATGCTATGGTCAACGTTTTATGCTGTTAATAAAGTCAAAAACAAAAACAAAAACAAAACATTCTTATGTATTACATTGAATGGTCGATATTGAGAATTGTTCCTTTGACTTTCTCGAAACCAATGGATAGTTTTACGTATATTTGTAAAGCTTATTTCTGATTTTAAGAAATAGAAATGATGATGATGATGATGATGATGATGATGATGATGATGATGATGATGATGATGATGATGATGATGATGATGATGATGATAACAACAACAGAATAACCTCGTCCAACATAAGGCAAGTATAAACTGGGCAGCTGGTCACTACAAAACATCAAAATTGTTGCCTGTGAGATTTTATTGACAAGGGACTGCCCAGCCGAGCCAGGTAGTTGTTGCCTCTGCACGGTAAATCGTAATGCAGAGTATCAGGCACAGTATCATTAGCTGGTGTTCTAATTCACTTATCAAACACACAGTGAGCGTAAACAGGTTCGGTGTAAATGTTCTAAAATTTCAAAATAAGGCGAGTTAAACCCTTGCTAATTTCATTGTATCATGGTGATTAGGTCTGTTTTGAGTTCAGTTTATTTATTTTATTTTTTTTTTTAAATATTTGTCCGTTTGCCCAATTTTTGTATAGTTTACCTGAGTGGTGCATACACATAGAGAACCAATTTTTGGCATATTCACAGCCAAAAGGTTCAAATAGAATATCTTGTGTCCAGATAATTTATATATACTTTGAACTGTAACATTTTTTGTTAATTCATGGTGTTTTTTTTTTGTTTTGTTTTTTTAATTTTTTTTTTAGCCTTGGCAATTTAACTTAATTCATATTGTGGCCTTCCGTATCTTAAAAGCTATTATTATGTAAAGATATGTTCATATTTCAGCTTCCATGTGAGACCTAGCCAAAGTAATATCCAATAAAGCACAAAGGAAAGTTCAATAATTTTTTTCCAATTTGGATACTCATCACCCTGTATTTTGAACGTTTTCAAAATTATCTTTGAAAACATGAAAGAAAAAGTTTCTCCTGATAAAGGGAAATATAAAAAAAATCGATGTATTAAGCATCCTAGTATAGTTTAATGTGGAATATCCACTGACGTATTAGATATATATAAGCACGAAGTCCTTCCTAACGATCTATATATGATACTTTTTTCCCACAACTAATGACAATTTTAAAGATGCCTATAAAGTACGAAAATATGTGAATAACTTTGCCGCAGATTTGTCTTCTCAGTTTTCATCACCTACTAGATAAATACTTTTGACCCTGTTTTCTATTCACATATCTCTTCCTTCTTCTCTCCTTCATGCCTGTGGAATAAGAGCGAGGCAAGAACGTGGTCAAAATTACCAACCGTTTTCACTGAACAGAAGTTATACCATTTAGATTGTGCTGATTTTAGGGCACGCAGGAAGATGCCAATCCAGCAATATCATCTCTCTAGCCAAGGCTGTGTAACAATCCATCAAATATTGGTAGACGTATTAAGTCCACCTAAATGTTGTGCACAGGCTATTTCCATACAGCCAATATATATATAGCATATTGACATGCAATCTTGTATATGTATCTCTTATGTTTGGTCAAAAAAAGGTCCCGTTTTAATATATATGAATATTTGTAAAGATATTTTGTTTATTCAATATTACACACGGCAATGGGCCATGGTACCATGGAAGGCCGGGTTTGCCAGCAAACCGATTCAGAAGCTAACAGGCCGATGGTATAAAGTTTAGTATTGCAAAGGTGTTCAGTAGAACTGGCTGCTAAAAGAAAGGCCAACTGTTCGATAGCCTGGGCCTTTGTACCTGATGCTAAAGCAGCACACTTTTCTTACACGAGTTTTACACTCCGGATTATTTATCGTGACCAGCACTACACTTTGACGTGCTTAGCTGCAGCACACACACACACACACAAACGCACACACACACACACACACACACACACACACACACACACAGATATATATATATATATATATATATATATATATATATATATATATATATATATATATATTGATCAATTGGAGGAGAAACAATTTAACAGTACCATCGTCTTGCCACTATAATAGTTAGAACTTTAGAAAGATACGGGGATGTTATTCTGTTGAGCTCAAGCAGAGCTTCCAAGGTATAATAACTGATTTTCGCTTCACAGAGGATGCACCTTTAACATCACCAGACACGGACATTTACTTTAAAAGTTTATATACTGCTATACAACCCGCTTAAAATGTTGTTAAACGTGAACTTACTTTGCCATTTGTTTATATTTCACAGGTAATAAAAATGCTTTTACTGATCCTAACCATGTTTTTTGTCTGTTGGACCCCCAACATTGTATATTCATTCTTGCGTTTTAACATTACGCTAGCCATGGACGGATCTCATTATCCACTGAGTTATCTACCAGTAGACAAACCACTCAAAAAGGCATTCATCCTATTATCACTCAGTAACAGCTCTGTCAATCCGATTGTGTATGCTTTTGTTTCCAGGTAAGTTAAAATTATATCGGTGTTGACCATATTTTTGGTAGTTTGTGCTAACATGTAAGCTACACGTAATATGGATGGACTTCTTTGTCGGCATATCTGGAACTGGTGAATTCATGAAGTCACCATACATAAAGGTAACCCATAAAAGAGTGCAGTTTTTCTCGCCACTCAACAAGCGTTAATATCGACAGAACCATGACAGGAAGTTTCGTCATACACCGATCCAAACATGATGATCATATCGTTAGATATTACATGCCTCTTGCAAGCATGCTGCCAATAGCCCATAAGCTATTTGGTTTGTATGTAACTAGCACCACTTAGAACACCTTTCAAATTCTAAAAATATTGACACTTTCATGGATCAGGCTACTTCATTGTTGGATTAAATTTTTTATAAAGTTGCAACTTAAATCAATAAGGACTGCAGTCTTTGTCCACAATGAGTACGAGTAATGTCTTTCTTCAGTATATTTGGTCAAATTATGATTAAAAACAAGAGCCACTTAAAATATACTGTTAAAAAAAGCTGATTTCTTTTCAGAGTGCTTTGCAGAAAAAAAACTGGATAGTTTTCTCTTTCTCAGACTAGATTTTAGCCACAAAACATGCATGGCTTCTCCAATAATCATAGAATAAAAACAAATCGTCTTTGGAGATGTATGTGAGTCCAGTGTATATTTAACAGCAATGTATTTGTGTCTTTTTGTCCAGAACTACTTCCTAGTAGTCATTGCCTATTATCCAGTGTGAACTCTTTATCCTCCATAAGCTAACCAGTCACTGTTTTACCTTATGTTTTAACCACGTTTGAAATTAGATCTTTAATTACAACATTCGTTATCCACCAGAAAAAGTATTCTATGACGTCTCAATGTTTACTGATACAGCATCACAAAGTGCCTTGGATTTGCAATTAAAATAGTTTCAAATTATGAAAAAAATAAATAAATAAATAAATAACAATAATAATAATAATAATAATAATAATGATAATAATAATAATAATAATAATAATAATAATAATAATAATAATAATAATAATAATAATAATAATAATAATAATAATAATAATAATAATAATAAAAAACAAGTGACTCCGAGTTTCCGTAAGAGCTGCATTAACGTAGGTCAAAAAAAAAAAAAAGAAAGAAAGAAAGAAAACCCACGGCCAATACAACAGTGAATGGTGCATTGTGCTATAAAGCACATCCAAATGTCGAGTTATAGAATAGTTTGGAAATGTTACACGACCCATGTTGATAGCATACACCCATTTAAAGGTAGAGTGGGCAGTAAGGAATTTTGCACTGACCTCTGTTAATGTGTAACAAAAACTTTGATTTGAAGTAGGCAGGACTGCCACACTGATATGAAAATATCTTTAAGGCCAGCCTGTACCATATATACTTACAAATCTTCTAAAATATCTGGTACACTAATATATCAACATCCCAGCAACAAAAAAAAATGATTATCAGTTTCCTGCCTAGCCTGAAAAGGGTGATATTAAAAAGACCCCATCTATTTAATGCTTTTTTTTTTTTTTTTTTTTGGTGTGTGTGTGTGTGTGTGTGTGGGGGGGGGGGGTCTTCCAGGAGTCGTTCCAGGCCAACTGGGGACCCTTTGAGGTGTTTTGGCAATCTATCGATCTATTGATTTCTTTTTTAATATTATCCTCTGAAAGCCTAAGAAATAAAAACAAACAAAAAACGTATTGTTGTTTGCTTATTTGACAACGTATTTAAGGTGGCACAAGCAAATCTAGGCACTTAGAAGAGTGCTGTCTTCAACCCGCTCTCCTGTTTTGGTTTTTATTATGAGACCCATAAAACTATATATATTCTTGTTACCTAGGGTCTCTAGATTATATATACACCAAGAAAAGTTTTAAAAATCATGTTTTGGGGGTGAAAAACAGACATTTTACGAAAGGGTCCTATTTGGAGATTTTTCTCAGGATTCTCAAAAAATAAAGTACTTAAAAACCCCCAAATTTGCAAAATGAAACTCCGTAGACATGCCCAGGACTGTTTTTTTTTTTGCATTTTGGAATATGTCTTTTTTAGGCAGTTTTATGCCCCCCTTAACATGAAGAAGTGTTCATCTTTACGAGCATCATAATTAATATTTGATTACAATTTATCTATTGCGTTTATGGAAAAAGTGAAGGAACCAAACCTGGATATGACTACGAAGTTTCATTTTGCAAATTTTCGAGTCTTTAAGCATTTTATTTTTCAATAATCCTGCGAAAAATCTCCAAATTGGACCCTTTCGTAAAATGTCCATTTTTCGCCCCAAAACATGATTTTTTGATTTTTTCTTGGTGTATTTATAATCTACAGACCCTAAGCAACAAGAATATACATAGTTTAATGGGTCTAAAAATAAAAACCCAAAACATGTGAGCGGGTTGAAGACAGCAACCCTCTAAGCGCCTAGCTTTGTTTGTGCCACCTTCAAAAAATGAAATGTTATTTAGAATTATAATTCCAGTTATAATTCAAACTGTCAGCCTACTGTAAATTTAATTCATTCTATAATGTGGCGTCGGAGTAATATCCTGAAGTCTTTCAGTGCCCAACATGAGTCACAGACTTTCTTCTGTGGCCGTTGTGCTCAAGGTGCACCAAGGAAAGCTACTAACCTGCACCTGCTTATTATGTCGCAAATATAGGATTCCTGGTACTCGCATGAAATATCAACAGTTAATTTTAAAATATGCATTTGCTTGCGTCACCTTAACTCTAGACGTTTTTGCGTTTGTTGGAATTGCCAACATGACTGTTGCATGCTTTCTCCATTTTCTTCGCAATTGAATTTCCAGCACCTGATCATATGCAAAATGAAAGCATTCTGGTAGTCAGCAACTGTCATGCACTTGAAATGCACGCACGTATGTTTGGATTTCACATATCATCTTTACACGTTTTAACTCGTGTCCCTGTCTTTCCCTTGCAGTAAAAATTGTAACGTATAGATACATCCAAATCATTTATTTCAACAAACAAAACGATATAAAATACACTATCTGGTGTTTCGATTCATCTCGTGCAATGTGCAAGTGATGATGTTGACTCATGCCTCTGTGGTTTAGCCTTCTGAATGCCATTAAAATGTCATATTTCCCATCAAAGAAAAGACACGAAAAATACGCTATAAAAGGTGGATTGGATTGATATTAAATACCGATGCTCAGTGTTTTGGTGTAAAAGATGTAGGGCAGGAAGCAAAAAAAAAAAAAAAAAAACTGGGCATCGTAAAGCATCCAATCTGGAAATGCACGCATGTAAAACACAATTACTTTCAAGTTATCAGTATCAATTGTCTGTTTGGATCTGTATGCTCTGATGAAGAGCATTTGTTTCGATTTTATTATCATAATGTTACCATTATTATTCTTGTGCTTTTCTTTTCTTTTTTTTTTAGGGGGGGCCTTAGGACCTTTGTTTGTTTGTTTGTTTGTTTGTTTGTTTTTCTAACCACCACACATAAATTGAATTCAATTTGTGCAAAGACGTGAAAAACATACAATCATAAAATATAGAAATTAAAATAAAAAAATAAGGTCAGTAAAAACTACTAACTAAGACAATAACTTTCAGAATGACCACCACATATCTTCATTCAGTCTTCCCATTTCTTCCTAAACAGGCAATTTCGAACAAGATACTTAGAAATTCTTAGAATCCGATCAAGGAAAAAGCAAACCAATGAAAGGAACATGGGGAAACAAACGACAGCAACAACAGCAACTACTAGCTGCAGTTCCTAACCATTTGAGTAATTACATACGATGGGTTTGAAGCAGGTACAACCTTACGATGATATATCCTGATATTAAGCATCAGTGACAAGCTCATCACATTATTTGATCTGTTGGCACGTTTATATTCAAGAATGTGTAAAGTGAAGCTACCGTGTACTGTATTCAGCTGAAGGCGCAATCGCCATGGTAATAAACATAATAGATATTATCACAGATGAATCTGTTTCGTAACTTCTGAAACCGTAGAAAATAATTGGTCGCAAGACAATACGCTGTACAATGGTTCTGCAATATGCCCACATGAGCACAAGAATTACATATTTTATGAAGAATGCCGTGCCACAGTCGTCCAGAACATCAACAAGTTGCATTTGATAACATCTTGGTGTCTCAATAAATGCTCAACACAAGCAGCCATGAAGCACATTCCGACCGCAATTTACTACAATGCTTTGAAGAGAGAAGGGTGACGTGTCCACTTGATGCCAGACTGACAAACTAAACCGGGCAACCTGAATGCATTTAAAAAGGAAAGAGATGGTTACCTACGACATGCGTAGGTCTGTGATTGGCTTGTACAAGTAAATTAAATGGAATGTGGGAGAGTCTATCATCTTTGCTAGGTTAACTGCTGGTTTAAGAAGGCACAGGTACCACGATCCGATGGGATTACTATGGATTCTAATTTGCCATCCAAAGTTCACTGCTGTTTTCATCATTACAGAATACCTTCTCGTTAGCATGATATCAAAATATTGTATTAGCACAAACCAACCATCCTAAATAACAGAAAGAACACACATAAACTAGCAGGCAAGCAACGCGGTTTTGCAAAAAAAAAAAAAAAAAAAAAAAAAAAAAAAAAAAAAATCCCACGCTAAAGCCTAGAAAGTAAACCTATAGCTCACTGCCTTTGCGAGTGCAAATATCAGGTGCCTTACTGAAGTGTCTTATAGAATACATTAAATTGGCAACAGTGTGTATTCTGCTGGGCATTTAAGATTTAAGAGAAAGCCCATAGTGTTCTTTACTCGCTTAAAAGCCGTCGATGATCTCAATAAACAAAAGACCTTCAAAGTATATGTATCTGTCACGCTGATACTATGAAAGGTATCTGTCAATTCCGTCAATGCCAGGATTTTCATATTTTTTTTGTATAGGAAGACTTCCTCTGGGATGAAATACGACGACCAACATGGGTTTAAGTATTCATATCGAGGGCTTACTCGCGCTTTTGATTTGGTGGGTACAATTCTAGGCCAGTGTTACCTTTCGTTCCTCATACTTATTCGCAAATAACGCAAAGTATATATACATATATATATATATATATATATATATATATATATATATATATATATATATATATATATATATATATATATATATATATATATATACATATATATACATACATATATATACATATTCATATATATATGTATATATATATATATGTATGTATATATGCGTATCTATATATGCGTATATATATGCATATATATATATATATGTACATATATATATATATATATATATATATATGTGTGTATGTGTATGTATGTGTGTATGTATATATATATATATATATATATATATATATATATATATATATATATATATATATATATGCATGATAATATTTTGATCGTGTATTGGTGAGCAAAATTTTGTGACTTTTCTTTCCTAATGTTTATTTGGGAATTATGCAAACATATATATATATATATATATATATATATATATATATATATATATATTTTATGCAGCAAAAGGGCTAATATAGTCTATATAACTCCACTCATATAGTTGATTATTATTATGAGTATTATTCACATCTGAGGTCATTTGCAGTCACTTTCTGGGTCACGTGAAAAACGCAGTGAGAAAATGTTGTGTTACAGATGTACAACAGTATGATTAATTATGGAGCGCACCGATGTCTAAAACATCCCATTCTCTCAAAGGTCATTATTTTCATGTGTATGCCTGAACCGTATATAAGCCCTTTGTATTCACAAGGTACGAGCCTTTCTTCTTTCCTCTATTACTGCGTTTATTGTTTCTCTCTCTCTCTCTCTCTCACTCTCTCTCTCTCTCTCTCTCTCGCTCTCTCTCTCTCTTCCTCTCCCTCTCACACACACGCATACACACAAGTGTATATAAAATACTTTATGAGTTCACGTGATAACCATAAAAAATACAATAAATGCATCTAAATGCATAGGATTTTCAAACTTAAAACAATAATCTTAATACAAGAACGGATATGCATAGTTTATGATATGACGAAAAAGCAATGCAGAGAAAATACATTTAAATATATCAAACTATATATATATATATATATATATATATATATATATATATATATATATATATATATATATGTATGTATGTGTGTGTGTGTGTGTGTGTGTGTGTGTGTGTACATATTCGTTTGCGTACTTTGATTTATGTTGGTGTATTTTTCTTAGTATGTTCCCTTAATACTCTGCGTACGTTCCATGGATGCTTGCTTTACACGTTCGGCTCGATATGTAAATTACAAAGTGAAGCCTCCCATATCTAGGCTACTAATCCTATACATGGCTGCTGCAATGCAAACTAAACGCAGTAAATACAAACACGTTTAAGATAATTTAATGGAAAATTGACATAAAAGTTTTACTTGATGTTGTAAGGGACTCTCAGCTATCCATAAACATATTAATAATCTTCTCGGGAATCGATGGCTAATTTGTCTAAACATTTGTTCAAGAAAGCACTTGGAACGCGGCCGTTGGCTCTCTGTTTTCCCCACCCTATTTTTGTAAATTTATGACAATTTTGTACTTAAATTGCTACTACTACTAATGATGATGAGGAGGAGGAGGAGGAGGAGGAGGAGGAGGAGGAGGAGGAGGAGGAGGAGGAGGAGGAGGAGGAGGAGGAGGAGGAGAAGGAGGAGGAGGAGGAGGAGGAGGATAACAATGATTAAATTATTTGATTACTTTCTTCGTCCTGGCGTTTTAAATAAATTTTCTTAAGAGGCATTGAGATCTCCTTATTTCTTGGTGTACTTTGAATACCCGCTCAACAGCCTTTTATTTTTATATTTTAAATTGTATTTATTTATTTATTTATTTATTTATTTATTTATTTATTTATTTATTTATTTATCTTATTTTATTTTATTTGATTTAAATTTTCTTTTTTTAAGGGGGGTGGGGGGTTGAGGTGGGTGGGGTGGGGGTCCCTGGCTGGAAGTAGCTATCTTGACCTAACTGGCAACTTTGTCAAATAATGCCTTACTCATCTATAATTACATGTAATACCAAACGATATGCGACCTGTACTGCTATATGCAGACAGGGACTGCAGGGGACAGACTTCAGTTGTATATCCTTCTGTTTTTTACTTTCTCCATAGGGATCAGCAACCAGCCAATTACAACTGTGGTCTGTAACCTGGACCTCCAGATGACAGGCAGTCAGCACATATCTGAAGCTAGAATAGTATTTTAAGCCTTAGAAATCAACATTTTGGTATTTCAAAATTTCGTTAACAGCATTTAACAGGTAGAAATGAGGAAAAAAAAGTATTGCCATAAAATTACCAGCTCAATAATTGGTTGTAACTGGAACAAGAACCAACACCCCGGGACCAGCTATATTTATTTTGTCTTCGAAGCAAAGTGAGAATTCTATGGTGAGGAAGGACAATGATGTGACTCTGGCTAGCACACAGTTCACACAACTGTATGTAGCTGGCCCCGAATAATAAGCAAAATAGATACACTATCTCTCTTTCTTGTTTCTTTCCACATAGAAAACCTTGACACCGTTCAAGGCAACATACATCACAAGAATCAGTGAATATTTGGATCTTACTTATTGAGAACACACATTTCCGCAAAATGTTCGTGAAATTGTGTATGCTTACACAACAACTATTCGGAAACCAGATTCTAATAGGAAAAAAAACATGTATGTAATGTTTTGCACCATTGCTTTCAAATACAAAATTATTTATTCATTGAATATTCAGTCCCTTTTCAAATTGAAACTTGTTCGTTACACGATTTCCAAGGAACGTAAAATAAAAGATCCCCGCATTATTTCCTACAAATAAGGCAACAATATTGGACAAAGTATCATGAGTTACAAGAAATTTCTAGCTTAAATTACTTTTGAGGATCTCGCAGCGAATCAAAATTGTGACTGTATGTCTAAAAGTAAATATTCTAATTTTGCTGATGGAAACCTCAACGTGTATTTACATGTAATACTTTTGATATAATACTAAATTCAGTTTAAAATAATTGTTGAAAAAAGGTACAAAATTTCAGATATGTCCCTGATTAAACATTGACAGCATTTTGCAGGATACAAGTGATGGATTTGATTACTATTGTGCTAAAAGGGCAAAGAGAAAAAATGAAATTTCAGAAATTTTAAGGATGGCTATCAAACTTAAGAAAAAAGGTCTTCAGCAATGGAATTTATAGTCACAAATCCCACATTAAGAATTATATTACGGTTGATCTAAAACACTCCAAGGTTTTAAAAGCAGTCCAAGAACTACAAGAAAGATTTGTAATCGCTAACATTGTAAATTTTGGGATCATCCGCAAAAAATATTATCTCGATGTTTTGAAAAATGACCTGGGTATAAACAATATTTCAGACATAAGAGAAAATGACGTATATAAATTACACAAACAGCCCATTTACAATTTGATACATACACATATAGGTGAAATTAAAAGGAAATTTAATATCCAGATTTCCGAAGAGGACTCTTCTATTCCACTATTTTTCTGGATACCAACAGTACATAAAACCCCTCTTAAATTCGTATTCATCCAGATTCATAGCTGGTGCTTCAAAATGTATAATACAACAATTATGTAAAGAAGTCACATTGTGACTGCAATTCGGAATCATTTCCGTAAATACAGTAATGCAATGTCTAGAAAATGTGAAATAAATAGTTTTTGGGGTATTAGGAATTCTCTCGAGTCTGTATCTAAAATCAAAGATTTAAAAGCAAATAAGTTATATGTTTCGATTTTTCTTGAATTACACAAATCGACCAATAGATGAAGTCAAATGTTCTCTTTCAGAAGTAATAAGCAGAATGTTTAAGCATAATGGTAAAGAATACATTAAAGTTATTGCATATACAAAGTACGCATATGTCATACAATTGATATAAAAAAGTGCCTCTAAATCTTACACTGTTGAAACTTTGATAGATGCTATTTATATATATATATTTGATTATACTTTTGTTCAATGTGGACGACTGGTTCTTCAACAAATAAAAGGCATCTGTTACTGGCTTGGATTTAATATATGGATAAATTGATGACATAAGACTTAGATATGGCTACCAAATTACCAAACAACGCAAGATACATTGACGACATTGCTGGTTTAAATGTACAAAATTTCACTGAAATTACTAAGGAAATTTACGCGAAAGATATCTCTTAGAACGATAATAATTCAGATGGTATCAGAGATGTGTTCCTGGACTTGGATATTCAGGTCACTACTCACAGGTTTTGTATTAAAGTATCTCACAAAACAGATAAGTTTAACTTTGAAGCAGGTAACTATCCTTTCCCAAACGATAGTTTTCAGAGACTATTGGATATAATACGTTTTTGTCACAGATTTTGAGATGTGTTGATATTTTTGTTCTAAACTTAGGACGTTGCATCTGAAAGCAAATGTTTTTACAATAAACTTAAGTCAAAAGAATTCAAAGATGGGCTTTTGTCAAATATTTCTACAAATTTTGCCGTAAATATCCGGAGACACCTAGAACGTTTGGCTGTAATAATTTTGGAGATTTTAGTCTTGCCTGTGCTGCTACTTAACTTTATCCCTTGGCAATATTCTGTTTTAATGTTCACCTTTCAGACATTTAAGCTAGCTTGTTTTCTGTTAGGTTACCCCCCCCCCCCCCCCGTCGGTCGGTAGCAGGTAGTGGCCTACGACAGTTAGAGCTTGCCTAATTGTTATTGATATTTGGTTAAGAAATAATGATTACATCCTTTTGACTTAAATACTAATATCTTTCATTCTCTTCTTAACTGCCCTACACATTTTGCTGCGAAAGTGCAAAGATTATTAGAAAGTTTGGCTACAATAATTTTTGCCGTTTTGAGACTTGCCTGTTTTTGCTACTTAGTTTTTCGTTTGGCATCATTCTGTTTTAAGTTTCACTTTCAGACATTTCAGACTTATATATTTTCCTGTCAGGATAAATCCCCTCTGGAGCTAATAGAAGCAAGCAGCAGCCTAAAAAAGGTACACGTTTGCCTAATTGTACTTAAAAGCATGTTAAGAAAGATAGTTTTGAAAACAGGAATCAGGAATCAGGAATCATTTTATTCAATCAATAAACACAAATTTGCATTACAATATCATTTGTAGTAATATAAAAAATACATATTGACCTGGGAGACTTGCACTAAGGTCATATCTGCCTGCTCTCATGCAGGCCACCTTAAAAGTATCACAGTGTTGAATCAGTAACAGGCAACGTTTGAAGAATACATCCATAACAGTTAAAATGTGTTGAAATTACAAATACAATATATTCGAACCAGGGTACTTAAAAAGGCTATAAAAAGAAAATAACAAAACAGATCAATTACCAGTATCGCAAACATAACAATTCTGTATACAACATGCTGTTTCATACTTGTCTATGAAATATCTTTTCACATAGACTGTAAAACCTTGGATACTATGTGTGTTTACTTTGTCTTTTATTATTGCTGGTATGTCGTTCAAAATATGGCCCAGTTGATGCCTAATGCAATCTTGTATATACAGTGTATGCACGAGAAGTGCGAATTTAAAAAAAAAAAAAGTTGTTTCTATTTCTTGTGTTATAGTCATGTATGATGGAGCGTGAAAATATGGGCAAGTTATTGAAATATGCAGGCAATTTGTCATTTTCAAATCTGTTATAAAATTTTGGAAGCTGTAGTATATATATATATCTTGCAGTTTTAGTAACTTCAACTGTTTAAATATAGGTTCTGTGTGGCCATGAAGTTTTTATTGCTTATTATACGAATTGACCGTTTTTGAATAGTGAAAGGTCTTTCTAGTTTATGTCCCCATGCAAGAAGGCAGTATTCAAAATGTGATAAAATTAATGTATTGTACAGGATTAACAGGATTTCCATCGGAAGGATATTTTTAAGTTTATTTAAAATTCCTGTTCTCTGCGATGCTCTGACACATATCTTCTGTATATGGTTATCCCAGCTCATATGTTTGTCAAAAGTTAGACCTAAGAAGTTAAATTCATCCACGCAGTCAATTTTTACTGTATCAATTTCAAGAGCCGGAATTGCTACTTTTTCAGACCGCTTATAGAATAACATAAATTCTGTTTTCTTTACATTCAAAGATAACTTATTTACCTTTAACCATGCACATACTTTATCTAACTCCGCATTGATAATTTGTGAAATATTATTATTTGAATCTTGATTTAAAAAAATATATATATATTTATTGCATTACATAATATGGAATCGTCTGCATAGATAATAAATTTAAATATATTTGAAGCAGATTTAATATCATTAATATAAATTAAAAACAAAAGCCGACCTAGAATGGATCCTTGCGGTACACCTGTCGTCATGCCTTCCAATTGAGAATTAACATCATCTATGATGACATATTGTTTCCTATTCTTCAGATAACTTTTAAACAATGTTAAACTAGTGTCTTTAATACCATAGTAATGTATTTTGTGCATGAAAATTTCGTGATCTAGAGTGTCAAACGCCTTAGACAAGTCCACAAAGATATTTACAGGTACATCTGCTTTATCCATAAATGTCAAAATTCTGTCAATTAATTCCTGAGGCCAGTTCAGTTGAGTGGCACTTTCTAAAGCCGTACTGACTTGCATAATACAGTTTTTTTTCATATTGAAATACTCATGCGTTTTATTAAGTATGACTCGCTCAAATACCTTTCATATAGCCGGAAGAACAGAAATGGGCCTATAATTATCAAAAATGGTTGTTTCATTCTTCTTATGAATCGCAATAACTTTTGCAATTTTCAATAAATCCGGACATATTCCTGTTCTTAGCATTTGCTTTACTCCCACTGTTATAGGTTTACACAGTTTCAGCTTCACCAGTTTAAATAGATTTATTGACAAATTACCATGGGTAGAACTGTTTTTAGGTTTTAGGGAATTTATTATTGTCATTATCATGTCATCTGTAACAAATTTGAAGTGGAGTGTATGTTTAGTTGGTTTAGTCAGGTAGTCAAAGAAGTTTTTGTCATTTGGTACATTTATTATAAACATGTTTTGACACACACGCTCATGACTTTCATTTTTTTTTCTAACATGCCTAGAAACAATTTTTACTCAATATTAAAAAAAAAATCTTAAAATTGACAGTATTTTCTCACATGTCGCAAACCTGACACATTACATTGAAACATTGACTCAGGTTGGCATTGAAATAGAGGTTAACTTTTTGGTGACTTTCAAAGTGAAAAGTGGGTGTCATCATGGAGTTTGTTTTTCATTTCTGGTGCAGGATTTCCATTGTTGCAGTAGCTGGTAGTATTTCCCTTGATTTGCACAGGTGGCTTAGCCGCAACTGATCATTTTACAATCACTGAATATAATGCCCCAGTTTGTGCCTACTTCAATTCTACACTGGCAGTTGGTTTAACTAGGAAAAGCTTTCCACCTAGATAAGGTACATACTGGTTCTGGGGTAAGTCAAATTGTTGTTATCTGAACCTATACTATGCAAATTTAGTAATTATGTTTTGTTTGACAGGTATCCTTCTTTCACAATGAAGCTCTGCACTCATAAGCAAAACTTCACGTATTTAGCTAATTCATCATTTGCCACGTTCATATTCATTTATTATTATGTGGGTTATCCTTGTGGAATATTTAGCTTAGACATGGAGCCGCTACTCCGAGAGACATGTGCGGGTACAGGCTCCAAAACATGTTCTGAGTAGCAAACTGCTGAAGACCCTTTTATCTATTTGGGCTACACACACACACACACACACACACACATACACACACACACACACACACACACATATATATATATATATATATATATATATATATATATATATATATATATGTATATATATATATATATATATGTATATATATATATATGTATATATATATATATATATATATATATATATATATATATATATATATATATATATATATATATATATATATATATATACACATATATATTTAGGTTAGACAGTGACAGGTTAGCTTATGGAGAGTAAAGAGTTCGGACTGCGGAAAAGGGTAAATAAGACTAGAACGTGGTTCTGGACAAAAACACAAGTACAATAATATGGACGATTTAAATTTGCCAATGTTATTTTTACCCATTTCATATATACAGTAAATGTTTTGTTAGATACCTATATAATAGTTTATGACAATGACTGCTTTGGAGGATAATTTTGCTCAGCCATGCTTACCACATTTACTTTTCTGTAACCCTAGCTGTAAGATAAGCGTGATTTTTATTAATACTAGAGAGCTTTAAGAACATATTAAACAAAGCAAGAACAACCCATGTTCTGGGCTCTCCTTCGGCTTGCTAATTGCTCATGTAACTTGTAATGTATCAGCATCTTAAAATAATATTGGGCCTGTATTACTTTAAGCATAAATTTATGTAAACATACTCTGTCAGGTGTTAGCATAAATAAGGATTCAAACATAATGAAATGATAATGTTGTCGACTTGGTTAAACTTAACATGAGTCTCGCATAGAAATCTAATAATGGGTTAAATGAAGCACTCATTCATGAAAGGTATTTCATTTTTTACGTTAATTGTAATCAGGGCCGGAATTTTTAGCAGCTTTATTTTAGGTCAGATGAATCCTAACTGGTACTGAACTAGGTATGCCTGAAAGATCTGACCTCTTGTTTAAGCTCCAACAGGATTTTATTTAGGTGGTGGTGCAGTGTGCACATTGACCAGAAAGGGATGAAAGCGGAAAAAAACAGTCATGCTGGTACGTATTGGACTAGGACCACCAATCTGAGTGTGCAAGTAGTACAGCTGTAAACTTACTTGCGCCCCAGGCTAGGTGGACCACATACTGGAATAGCGTCACTTCCTTCCCAGCTTCACACTTCCATCTAATACAAAGGATAAATTGGACACTCCGTTATCAATTTTTCACTAAGTTATAATTAATTCGCCGCTAAATCGTCCTCTCTGTTGAAATATACCAATGTAAGAAATTTCAGGATCAGAATAATTTATTTTGAGTTATAAACCTGAAACCATAACTAAAGTACAACAGAAAATTATGCTCTGCCTTCTTTCCGTCATGAAATTACACCCTTCTCCGCACAATGATAAAACATTGATTTTTTTTATCAATTTCCGCATTTACATTCACCAAAAAGAAAAAAATAAATAAATAAAATAATAATAATAATAAAAAATAGAATAAATAAAATAAAAATAATAATAAAAAACGAGGCTGGTCCCAATTCTCGACGAGAAAAAAAAAAAGAGGTTGGTCCCGAATCTCGCCGATAGATTTCTTCATGAACAAAACTAAATTAAACATATGTAATACAGCCCGTAAACAGCAAACGCATTAGCTTGGATATTCCTCCATTGCTCTTTTCACTCAGATAGCCTTCAACCAGTCCTGGCCTATGTACACAATATGTTCTAATTAAGTAAGATGAATCGACAACCTTACCTTTTAAATCTTTAATCATTACCAAGAACGAAGTCTGGACGATTACTTCTTTTTAGTGTCAGTGAAACTGATGCTAAACAGGGAACAGGCGCAAGGCAGCAATTACATTTAATCTGTCACATAAACAGTCTGGGCTTTCACTCTCCTTCTGTTGCCAGCTTATTTGACTGAGAAGTCAGAAACACCAATATATGGCGCAATGGATATATCTTTGGCGTTAAATAGTTAGACGTATATGTTAAAAAAAAAAAAAAAAAAAAAAGCTAAAGTTTGTGGTTAATGAAGATTTGTTCAAAGGTTGGGCAAACCTGTATCAAATGACCAGCAGCCTTTTCTATGTGACTGGATGTCAACAGTCAGAGGTGATATGTGATCCTTCAGTACGGTAATGAAAGCTGAATCTGGATGTTTTCGTAACTGCTGAATATCACCCTTCTCCTGTATTTGGCTTTCTTCTCATCGTAGTTTCGCATTTATGAATGTGTGTGTGTGTGTGTGTGTGTGTGTGTGTGTGTGTGTGTCTGTGTGTGTCTGTGTGTGAACAATATAATCGCCCACAAATTAATTCTAATAATAGAAATATGCTCTTTGATTGGGTTATTTTTGCTCAAAAGCGGGATTACAATGAAAA
>CAXHWN010000775.1:10000-12500 GCA_964020975.1 Hermodice carunculata | reverse complement strand
ACACACACACACACACACACACACACACACACACACACACACACGCACAAACCACCACCCCCAAGAAAAAACCGCCCTATGGTCTGGTATAAAGTATTCTGTTATTGGCATTTTACAGTGCGCTTGTTTCAAAATTCAAATTAGATTCCTTGCCAATCTGCAAACTTTTTCTAATATCTAAGTAAACTACACATCAGTACAAAAAGAAAATAGATAGTTTTATGGCTGTGTTGGAAGAAAACTCACCCTAAACATTAGGACAGCAATAAAAGCATTTAATATAATAACTACCAAATAAACACTTTCATTCTTTAAATGCAAACAGTAACCAACTGCCCGAACTTTGTGTGCCATTTTAACTTATATAACAGGTCATCTCTTGTCGATGGCCTAGGATGTAGAAAGGCGCTACGGACAGTACATGCACTTTGTCGTTTTTCAGGCAAATACAAGTACAGTTGCTTCTGGCAGAAAACATGTAGACAGAGTTATTACGGGCTAGGACACATAGGCCTGTCATACCAAGGTTTTGGTACAATTATAAAAATGTACCCGTGGAAAACTACATATACCCCATTAATTACCTACGGTCGGGGAACGCTCAATGGGGCAGATCGCCTCCAAGTGGCACCGCGAGTAACTTCCTTCAGGTGTCCACCGGTTGCAGGAGGAGACATCTAGGATGTAAACAAAGCCTTCTTCATTCACTGGTTGAAAATGTCATGAGACACAAGAAGCAGGCGCTGCCACCATGCAGGATAGTTTAGCTGAAAGCTGTACTTCTTGTCGGTTGCGTACGTAAACTTGAGTCTGCCTGTTTGGCTGATCAATCTGGTGGCATCAATGATATCAAAATGTGTAAATGCCAGAATTTTGAACTCATGGTATTATTTGTAGAAAAAAAGGTTAATTTGCTGGCCTGTTCAACAGGGAGGGAGGGTTAGATAAAAATTCAAAGGGAATTTAAGGGTTATGTGTATAGATTTTTTAAAATTGTCTGTTCAAACTAATGTTTACATACGTACTGACAGGAGCCTATCAGTTTAGAATATATCGTGCCTGTGTGACAAACTGAAATACTAGTGACCCTGTGCAGTATTCGTGGTCAGTTGGAGCTGATTAAAATTGTATTTTGCTTCAGAAATTTTAAGCAATGCTATTTATTGGCAGTTACCATAGGCGTTTCTATAAACGTCAGTACCACACCTTTCATACTTACTTCTGGTTGTCAAGATTTCTTTTGAAGAAGGACACCCTTCTAACTGTATGTAAATGTTACATATTTATTTTCTGAATATAAATGGAGGTCAATACACCATTTTGCCACTTATGCATATTAGCAATATCTGGTGTTAATGTGCTCGCAAGTAAAAATTGGAAAATTTGCATGGAAATTTCTTTTTACTTAGGGCTCGGCATGTTGTTCTTGGAGTGAAATTCTTCTTCTTCTTCTTCTTCTTCTTCTTCTTCTTCTTCTTCTTCTTCTTCTTCTTCTTCTTCTTCTTCTTCTCCTTCTCCTTCTCCTTCTCCTTCTCCTTCTCCTCCTCCTCCTCCTCCTCCTCCTCCTCCTCCTCCTCCTCCTTCTTCTTCTTCTTCTTCTTCTTCTTCTTCTTCTTCTTCTTCTTCTTCTTCTTCTTCTTCTTCTTCTTCTTCTTCTTCTTCTTCTTCTTCTTCTTCTTTGCCGACACCAACGCTCAACTCACAAAACGGACGGATTTTTCCCCCGATACCTGAATATGATAACTGATCCCCGGTGCCCCAATCCCAGGTGATGGGGATATTTAAGTTGGCCCACTATATCGTATGCCCTGATCCGCTGTGCCCCCTCATTTTATCACGTTCCTGGTTAGAATAGGATTGAGTCAACAGCTGTCCGGACAATGATGGACAATAAGCGTATAGAACAAACTTTCTCCATCTTTACCTCTACTGTAACGCTGTTGTTCGAGCCAGACTGATTGAAAAACAAAGCTCAGGGTGTCACCGGGAGACTCGGTCATACGGAACGCTACCTGCTTGAGTTACTGTGCCGCGCTTTTCCCTATCAATGTTGTGGAAAACTGCCAGAGGCCATACGTGCCAAGAGTCCATACCGACAGGACAGCACGAATCACGCATGCAACATTCTGAGGAGATACATCACTATGGACTGGAATCCAACTGTCATCTAGTCAGACGAGTGTACCGTAAGCAGCACAGTGTAATTTTCTCTGATTTTGCAGCACTTACTCTACATGCATAACATTACCTCTGTTCTGCTCAGAATAAATTGATCTTTTTGACTTCTAGATACATTACCTATTAAACTTGTTCATTCATTCCACATTAGTGCTAAAACACAATCTGCTGTCCCCTCGTATCAGTTTGATTGGTTGTCGAGCTATCAGTAAATTTCTGTGGAATGCGTGGGAAAAAAATCCAATTTGGTAACAAAAAGCTTCGTTTCAAAATAAAAGGTAAACTATCAACGGCACTTTTCATGCAGTAGGTTTGCAAATTG
>CAXHWN010000775.1:0-5000 GCA_964020975.1 Hermodice carunculata | reverse complement strand
CCGTAAGCCAATTATAAACTTTTTCCATTTCAATATTCAAACTATTTTCTACATTTTCATAATTATTACATCTATTTGTGAAATTAAAAGAACAAGGACAATTTACGATTGCTGTAATTTACGAAGGAGACAACTGTGATCCAGAGGCCAATAAAGGTGAACAGTGCTTCTTTCTATGCATACCGTGACGAAGCAATACGAGGTATGCATATTAATTTCCCGCCACAAAGCACGGGGCTCACGCCCGACAATCGCAGAGGACACACGAACATATCACTGTCAGAGACAGGGCCAAATATCCCTTTCACACAAAATTTGTGTCTTTTAGAGAAATTTAAGCTTACAAATACCAAAGTCATATCCATTTAGTGCTTCCTTAATTAGTTACAAGGTTAAATTTCCATCTGCCTGTACTAAGTACTCTTTATTTCCAAAATGTTAGTTATATTCTGCCCCCCCCCCCCCCGGCAGTGGCCCGTTACTACGACAACTGGGTATGCAGTTGTGGCGGGAAATTAATGTGCATGCCTCGTATTGAGCCACAGTTTCCCATCATTTACACAAGGAGCTCGAGTATCAAACATTCTCGCATACCAGCGTAACTGAAAGAAAAGGAAAAGAAAGAGAAATAAAACCAATAAGCATAAGCTATTTTTCATTAGTTACAGCTGAATCGACTTATCTTAGATGACGCTGTTTTCATAGTTACAGGTGACACATCTGACCAGTTATTTTCACCGTATGGTGAAAGCAGAACTGTACACTATTTGCTTGATATATGAATTATTGAAGTAGCCATATATTGTGGCTTTATGGTGTGCAAGATATAATTACGGGGGTCATGTAGATTGATGCACACGACATTTCCTGCAGTTCTGGGCAACTTTACTGATAGCTCATGAATAAATAATTTACCCAATATAATTGTTGATTTCTAAGCTTCTGCTGTTGCACAACCTTGTCATGAATTGTGTGGATAAATTTACAGGAACTGGCTATATATATGCCCAACAACTGGGCGAATATGCATGAGTGACAAACCCTTTTGGCACAAGAGCTGGCCTCATCGGCGCTTAAATAAATCCCATATCTGGGCAAAGAAGGCACGGTCCATGGACGTGCTGTTCAGAATAGCACGTCCCTGCACGGTCAAATCCTTTTGGCAAAAACAGCTGGGTCTAGAAAGCAAGGCTGAAAAACAGCTGGGTGAATATGCATGATGCTAATCCTATTACCACAACAGTTGGGCAGATAGGTCTGTGACCAATCCTTTGGGCACAAAAGCTGGGCAAATATAGCACAGTCAAAGCCTATTGCCGCAACATCTGGGAAAATAAAGCATGGCACAACAGCTGGGTAAATAAAGCATGATAGAACCAGTTTTGGTACAGCAACTGGGCAAATAAGTACGACCGCATCCCATTATTAGGCCAGTTGGTCAAATGAAGCACTGTCGAACCTTATTTGCTCAACATCTGGGCATATTGATCCCATTTTGCTGTGCTTTTTCCATGAAGTGTAATTTAATTATTGATTCACTTAAGATCCAGTCCCTTTTCAATTTAAAATCTGTTCATAACACCATTCCCAAGGAATGAAAAATAAAAGACCCACCCCATTATTCCCTGTAAATATGACAATAATATAGGACAAAGTATCATAAATTACAAGAAATTTCTGGCTTCAATTACCTTTGAGGATACCCCAATTAATCAAAATTGTGACTGTATGTCTGACAATAAATATTCCAATTTTGTTGATACATACCATCAATAAGTGTGTGGGTTTTTTTCTAGTTTGGATATAATACAAAATTCAGTTTTTAAAGAATTGATCTAAAAGGTACAAAATTTCGGATATGTCCAATGTTGAACATTGACAGTATTTTTCAGGATACATGCATTTGATTCGTACTGTATAAAAATGTGCAAAGAAAGAAAAACTAGAATTTCAGAAATTTGAAGAATGGTTATCAAACTTGAAAAGAGACTTTAGAAATAGAATTTATCGTTACAAATCCCTCATTATGAATTTCTACATGGTGAATTTAAAGCAGCCGAAAGTTTCAAAAGCAGTCTCAGAACTATGAGAAAGATTTGTAATCACTAACATTGACAAGGCTGGTAACAATTTTGGGATCATCTGCAAAAAATATTATTTGGATGTTTTGAAAAATGAACTTGGCATGAAAATATTTCAGACATAAGAGGAAATGACGTATGTATATAAATTACACAAACAATCCATTGATAATTTGATAAATACACACACAGATGAGATGAAAGGGAATTGTTATATCAAAACTTCTGAAGAGGACTTCTCTATTCCACTTTTATTTTGGATACCCAAATGACATAAAGACCCTTTTAAATTATGATTTATAGCTGGTGCTGCAGAATGTACAACAAAACAACTATCAAGGGAAGTAACGCTGTGTTTGCAATTAGGAATCATTTCCGTAAATACTCTAATGCAATTTCCAGAAACTGTAAAATAAATTGCTTTTGGAGTATTAGCAATTCTTCTGGGTGTGTATCTAAAATCAATGATTTAAAAGCGAAAATATCAAATGTTTTGATTTTTCTACACTGCACACCAATCCGCCGATAGATAAAGTCAAAATTCTTTCAGAATTAATCAGCAAAATGTTTTAACATAATGGTAAGCCATACATAAATATTTATTCATATTCAAAGAAACCATTTTGGTTCAATCCTACACTGTTGAAACTATGATAGATTCGATCAAATTTCTTTTGGAAAAGACTTTTGTTCAATGCGGACCATTGGTTTTTCAATGAATAAAAGGCATTCCGATGGGTAGCGGCTGCTCCACGTTATTTGCGGATTTATATATAACCTGGCTTGAATTTAACTAAAGGGATAAATTGATGAAAAAGGACATTTGAATGGCTGCAAAATTACCAAACAATGCAAGATATATTGATGACATTGCTTGTGTAAATGTACAAACTTTCAGTGAAATTGTTCAAACACTTTACCCAAAAGATATCCCTTTCGAAGGTAACAATTTAGATGGTTTCAAAGATATGCTTCTGGACTTGGATATTAGGGTCACTAATGACATGTTTTTAATTGAAGTTTATCACAAAATTGATGAGTTTAACTATGAACTATCCTTTTCTTGACAGTAATACTTCAGAACCTATTGGATATAATGCATTTATAACCCAGATTTTGAGATTTGGTCTCATTTGTTCTAAATTTCTGGACTTTCCATCTAGAAGCAAACTTATTTACAATTAACTTAAGACAA
The DNA here is from genome assembly GCA_964020975.1 of Hermodice carunculata. Lineage (NCBI taxonomy): Eukaryota > Metazoa > Annelida > Polychaeta > Eunicida > Amphinomidae > Hermodice > Hermodice carunculata. Next base: position 1,724 of record CAXHWN010000775.1, on the reverse strand, counting down.
AAGGATTTAAAAATGTACTTTTGATCAAATATATCTACGAATTTTGCAGCAAATATCGAAAGATTGTCAGAAATTTTGGCTTCAGTAATTTTAGAGATTTTAGACTCGCCTCTTTTACAACTTAATTTAATCTCTTAGCATTATTCTACTTAAATGTTCGCCTTTCGAACGTTTTAGGGTAGTTTTTTTTCTGTTAGGTTAAACCTGGGGGGGGGGGGCTATCGGTACCATGCAGTGGCCGACGACAGTTACAAGCTTGCCTAATAGTATTTGACATCTGGTTTAGAAAAATTATGTTTTGATTATATTTTCTTGACTTATATTCTAATGAATTTCATTCTTTTATGACATGCCCTTCAAATGTTGCTGCATTCACGGCATAGATCAACATTGAAGATTGCTTCAATCACTTGGGTGCTTAAAGCGATGGACATTGATTTGTAATAGAGGTTTGAAAAGATGCTTGAAACATTTGCAATTTTTTTCAGAGTTAAAAATTACATGCTCCTGATCAATAGTTTCTTGTGGCTGGGCGGCCTCTTGTCAATAACTATCCTTGTTGGGTGAGATGGGGAAGTTGGTGATCTTAATAATTTTAACATCATTTAAGCAACAAAATAAATGGTATACCAATGAGAGAGAGGGATATGAACTTAATACAAAGGATATATCCTATATTCTGGTATATATATATATATATATATATATATATATATATATATATATATATATATACACACATATATATATACATATACATACATATATATACATATATATACATATATATACATATATATATATATATATATATATATATATATATATATATATATATATATATATATATATATACATGTATACTTACTATTTAATAATCTATCCCTTTACAACGGGGGCACCAACGAGCAGGGCAGAACACGTGGTGCATCACACACATAGATTTATACATGTTTTTCTAATCCCTAGTCATAAAAGGGCAGTAAAGACGATCCAGGAAATTACCAAGGCATAGCATTGCTGAATGTTTTGAGTAAAATTTTTACTACTTGAATAGAAAATAAGATTTACAGACATTTGACGCTAAGCGATTTCTTTAACGAAATGTCAGTCGGGTTCTATCGAAGGCAGACAAACTACAGACAATATGCTTATTGTAAAAAAATGTTATAGACAGTCATTTGTCCTGTGGCAACAAAAATATTACGGCCTGCATAGACTTGAGACGGGCCTTTGATACAGTTCCTGTTGACACGTTGGTCTATAAGCTCCGCAAGGCAGGCATACATAGGAGTACATTGTATTATCAACATTTTTTATGATATGTATGGAGGTTCTTCTGTCTCTGTTAAACTAACTGAGGGATCTTACGTACCCAACACCATGTACTGTTGATCTCAGACAAGGTTGTCTTTTGAACCCTCTCTTATTTAACATACATATCAATGATATTGAGCAATGTTTCAGTACCAGTCAGAATGATGTAAACATAGGTAATAAGAAACTGTCATCTCTATTATTTGCCGACGATGTATTGATATTGTCGGATTCTGATGAGAACCTACAAATACTGTTGAATAATTTGTATTCCTGCAGCCTTTCTTGGCGGCTTGAGCTTAATGTATCGAAATCATCTGTAATTGTATTCAACTGCCAGGGTCAGCTGTTAAATGAAAACTATGAATTTTCCTATAACGGCGATGACATTCTTATTGTACCTGGAA
>CAXHWN010000774.1:0-11673 GCA_964020975.1 Hermodice carunculata | reverse complement strand
CTCTCTCTCTCTCTCTCTCTCTCTCTCTCTCTCTCTCTCTCTCTCTCTCTGTGTCTGTGTCTGTGTGACCGAAGTCGTACTTTGCCCACGGAAGACATTAACTAGCATACAGGGTTAGGAAGAAACTGCATTTGTGCTGATACAAAATCTTTGTCTAGGAGAGAGAATAGCTATGTCTGTGAGGATACATTGGTTTTATTTAGGAGTCATTGAAGGATGTAGCTGTGTTGATGCATGCGCTTTGCTTAGGGGACAAGAAATCTGTATCTGTGATGATGTACGGCCTTTTTGCAGGAGAGCAGAAAGTTGCATCTGTGACGATACATCGACGAAGGCTTTATCTTCGAGAGAATGGCTATATCTCTGATGATGCTTGGCTTTCCCGCCGGGGAGAGGACGCTTCAAGTATAACCGAGGTATATTGACTTTCCATAGAACGGAACGAATATATCTGTGATGCATGGGTTTTATCATGGAGGAATAAACTACATAATTCCTTCATGGTTTTATTTAAGAGACACGCCAGCTACACCACTCATAATGACACATTATGCAGTATTTAATTGTTTGATAACAGCACATAACCGTACTGACTACACGTATATCTTTCGTCCAAGCACGATGTTCGTCCTCTTACCTCTGCTTCCTGCACATTTTCTGTTCGACAACGTTGTTATTATCTGCTCTACAAATATGACGTATGCATATTAATTTCCCGCCACAAAGCACGGGTTTGACGCCAGGTGATCACGGGGGACGTGCGGGTCACATCACTGTCACAGACAGGGCCATATGCTCATTTTTTCAAAAAACAAAACTAGCTTTTTCGCGAAATTTATGTTCACAAATGCCAAACTGGTATTCATCTGGTACTTCCCGACCATATATAAGAAAAATTCCCATCTTCCTTTAATAAGTATTCTTTATTTCCAAAATCTTAGTAATATCCCGCTTGCCCCCACAGGTACGGACCCGTATCTTGCCATATTTTGCTGAGCTAGACTGGGCAATGAGATATGCAGTTGTGGCGGGAAATTAATATGCATATCTCGTGTTGGCCGTCAATGGTTTTAGTCTTTTGGTCACTGTCATTTTGTTAGTGAAAATAAAAATTTATGTTTGTAGTATGAATGGTAATTATCATACGTGAAATATTTCATAATATAGCAAAGCCCACGCCGTGGACAGTCAAGTGCTCACCCATATGATACTAGAGTGCCCACCCATATGACAGTCAAATGCTCATAATTTTATGATGAAAATTCCTAGTCGATGTTAAGCACATAGTTTTGACTGTGTTAAAAGCATACATTTGGTAACCATCACTTCTGCCGCCATTATCCAAAGACTTATACTATTTAAACAACCGCTTGGAATCCTAAATGATGATGAGTCTCACTCCTACGCTTGTCCTTTGGAATCATACATATGTATTTTGCACTGCAGCTGATGACATTACTTTAAGATGCTATGACATTGTGCTGCTCATGGTTTGGTTTGTACATGATACTAGGCTTAAAGTAACATTTGGCATGACTTCCAAATATTAGATCAGTGCTAAATATTCGATCATCGCTCTGATAACAGTGATTCCATTTTATCATCAATGCGAAATGAAACCGAAAGGCAATAAAACAATATTTGACACAAAATGCTAACATCAGACACCGGATATCAAACAAACCCACGCATATGTCTACAACTGGTACAACACACTCAAGACACGGCCATGGCCAAAAGCTCTATCTACCATCACGTATAACCTAACTTGCAGAATTATAGATGCATAGGTATATACATACATGCATGCACCCATGTAAATATATGTATATATGTGTGTGTGTGTGTGTGTGTGTGTGGCTGCATATAGGGCCATTTTCACAAAACAATTCGGAATGGTGGTCAACTTTCTTCGGGTGAAATGAAAAAGTTTCAAAACTGATTTTTGGTGGGATATTGACGAGAAAGAATCAATTCAGTGATACAGTTCGTTAAAATTTTCTTCTTATGCTTCCCCTATATATGCACGTATCGCTATATTAATAAATTCGTGTCTGGATTGGGATATTCGGGATTAAAAGGTCATTTTTGATTAAAAAAAGGGAAAGTCTGATAGTCGATGTTAACATTGTGCAGAGGATTATGAAACCCCTCTTCATTTTATGTACATTTGTTCTAAAACTGGTTAATTTGGACTACACACTGCAGAAAATTGGAAGAAAAACAGAAAGAATTTGAGAAGAAACGGTGCACGGTGGAAAGTCTCAGATTCGTCACTGCTGACAATACTTTTCGATGAGATAACGTTTTTTCTTGCAAAGATTTTTCTTTAAAAAAAATGGTTGCCATAAAATGGTCATATACACCTGTGAAAGAACGCAAGTTGGAATAAAATTTTGAAGTGTCACTGTACCTTCTCCAAATGAATGTTTACTCACATATAACTGCCAACTGGAAAGCAGGGATGCCAACATTCAAAGTGTCATTTCAAATAAAAATTGTGAAGACTATCAGGGACACAAAATAATAATCAAAGAATATAGCAGCAAATACACAATTTTGATGAGGGACACATACCGGCAATTCGTCAAATTTTCAGTGGTTGTCTCTGATGATGAGGGGCAGTTGGCATCTCTGGAAAGCCGTTTGTAACTCATTTTGGATTTAAAATGAACCCATTTGTTGCTTAAAAACGATTCTAACACACAATAGATCAAACCGGGTGGATATTTAAATCAGAATGAAACGAAAATAATCAGCTTGTTACTGCACAATTTAATCAAACTACGACACGTAAAATTTTAAAGAAGCGTCCGGTTAAAAACAAGATTAAGATAAATGGATATGTTGATTGGTTTGCACAATGAGTGCCATGGTGGAGGGACTGGCTCATACTTTGACAATGTGTAAAAGGTTTTCATCCCAAGCAAAGGGGTACAGGCAGCAGTGAATCTAGAAAACGCTTATCATCGCACACTATTTACCATGTGCATTCGGTGTGTGTGTGTATATAATTATGCAAGCATTGTTAACATTAGTTCAGTATATGATCTATAGCATGTTTACGTGATTACGTTTAGGCAATATTAAGTGCGTATCAGGCAGCATGGGCTGTGACCTGACTGTGGTGACGCGACGTGAAAGGGTAGTTGTCACACACAGACACACAGACACAGACACACATATATATATATATATATATGTATATGTATATATATATATATATATATGTATGTGTGTGTGTGTGTGTGTGTGTGTGTGTGTGAAAGAGTGAGTTAGTGAGGCCAAATTTGACACGGTTTTTGTGTACATAGCCAATGATAGTAATTGATACGAAGCCATTAACTGAAAGGATCAGAGGGTAAAATTTTGAATTTTCTTTGCTTTCAGTATTAAAAGTTATTCGTAAGAATTGATTTATGAAAGACTTTTAAATGCAACGGACCGTACATTAAAAATATTTATTTCTTCTCTTTTCGTTTTTTTTTCTTTTTATAAATTTTGGTTCGTTTTTGTTCTTGTTTTTTCTAAATTATCATCGCTATTATTGACCGGCAACTGTTCGATAGACTTAGATTACAACATGGTTATATCTTTGATCACACATAGTTGTCAAAAAGGACCCCAAAGCAATGTGAAACTATGGTATTTCATTGGACCATGGTCAAGAAACCGTGATAATAGAAAATGAAATGTGAGCTTTGTCAGTTTTAAGTGTGCTTTGGGGCAATATGACCAATGTCAACCAGATAAAATTTACTCTGTGGTGAACAGAAAAACAATTTGGATTTAATATTCTCAGCAGGTTAAAAGGTATTTGTAAAAGTGCCAAAACTGCATGTTTTTCGAAGAAAATTTCAATGAAAATACATTATGTTCACTAAAATTTAAAGAAAAATGGCTGTGGCATACGAATACAGGCTAAATACATTGTATTTAGTTTGATGAAAACACAGAATAAAAGCATTATTTATTGGAGAAAACAGAGTTGAATATCCTGTATTTGCTGTGATGATAAAGCAAAATAAATAGCGTTCTTATTGAAGGATAACATAAATGAGCGGCGGTATAGATAAGTCCCTCCTAACCAAGAAGTACTTTCCTATTTGAAAAAAAATCTCAACGGAATCAATTCTAAACACACTGACGTCCTCGCTTTTTCTTTTCGAGTACAGGAAGGCCAGAACAGAGCTGGGGGGGGGGGGGGGCTATCAAAGCAGAATAAATGCTGTCATCAGACTTATGAAGGGGAAATATACTAATGACACACAAAACAAAGGGATATGTGATGATGTAAGGAATCACATCTGATCAGAAACTGTCATTAGGCCCCGACACTAATGTATAAACGATTTGTTTAACAATTCAACTTATTTCAATTCATTCAAATAAAACTTTTGTAAGGATCAAAAGAGAAATCCTTTGTCTGGACTCTCTGGGGTTGTGGTGCGTTTACGTACAAAAAGCTTCATGGGACAGACTCACCCGAGGTCCGTGAAATATCGATAATAGAAAAGATGATGAAAATATTAATCCAGGCAACCTTTCTTTCTCCCTCGGTCTGTCTGTCTGTCTGTCTGTCTGTCTGTCTGTCTGTCTGTCTTAACGTCTGTTCTCAGACCGGGTGTTACATGTATATATGTATGTATGTATGTATGTATGTATGTGGGGGGGGGTGTCTTTTGTGTCCTGTACATCTTTTTAGTAGTTTTCAGATTTGCACGAATATCTGAAACTACAGAACTACAGAGACTTCTACGAAGCACCGTCACGAACGTCAACCGAGTCTGCGACCTTCAATCTACAAAAAAATGTTACAATTTAAACTCACAAAAGTATAACCTGATGGGCATTTTCTCCACGCCACTGGACATGGTCACGTATGGGCCCGTACGAATTGAAAATCATAACGCGGTGCGTGAGGAACAGGTGGGCAACGTGCAATGCCGCCTTTTGACCGCGCAAACGAAGGGCAAACTGTGAACAGATGTATGTCCTATACACCTGCAGGTAGAAGGTACTGGGTATGTTACTGTGCATTAAAGTCATTTTTTGTGTGTGTGTGCGCCTTTTTTTCCCTATCAAATTGCTACAAGTTTATATCGAGAATAATGTTAATTTTACATCTGTTAGAACTTTGGAAGTACTGAGCGCCTATTTATATAGGAAGACTTCGTAGGATGAAAATGGTCTCTTGTGGCTGTGTTAGATGAAACACAGCCACCCATCTCTCTGCTGGATCTGTACACGCAAGAAGTGAGGTCTTCTTCTTGTACACATGTAGATACTGTTCACATTATATGGCAGCGGGATCTACTTATTTCAAGGACAAATTCATCATAATATTAAACTGACCCAATGAACCCTCCCAGCCTATTCATTACATATCACAGCGATATAGCATAAGAAGCAAAATCTGGTTGTTTGTTTGAGAAGAGACACCGTAACAGTGGTAGAAATTATGGACATGTGGGAAGTAGTAGAAGCCAACAATTGAGGTCAAAGGTCAGCAGCATGTCACGTCAAAACATTCAATAATTCGCCAATTATTTAGAGACATGACCGAAACACGTTTTGTTGCCTCTGCATATGGTTGGGGCGACGGAAGGCCGTACGACACGGGAGAGCGTGTCCCCACTGTGTGTGCTGCACGCAAACAACACCAGTCCCTTCGTATGGTCTTCCTACTTTCCTCCTCTCCAAAACATTTAAATACTAGTATATGCCAAATTTCTAGGCGATGTTGATATTAATTGCAACATATGCCAGGCATAGGCGCACCTAGTTAGTTTTCAAAGAGGTAAACCGTACCATGACCACGCCGCACAGCCACGGAATATTTCGAGGAAAAGTCATGTTTAGACTCGAAACAGCTCAATATTTGTTTGGCATTTCCTCAAAGGGGTGTCTGAAGGAAATCAAACCAATTTTCATACTTTCTTCGTTTGTTAAGGTAGTCGGCAACTTTGTGTGCGGTTGAGGCAAGCGTAGATGGAATGTGGCGATTGAAGTTTTGATCAGAGAGTTGAGAGATACGTGTGGATGTCATCGGCGCGTAAGGATAAGGTGCTTGTATTTGGGACCTGTGTCACGGGCAGACATCTACTTGTATGCGGACAAGATAATTAAAGTTGGCATTACTACAGAGGACAGCAAACACGGCTCCCACCATAGTCCCATTACCTGAAAGTAACAACAAACACAGAATACTCACCACCACTTGACGCCACGTATCCGTACTTTCTTGGCTGACCACAGTGCCTGCGGTAAGCACACCAATAACACGCAAAATAATGTAAATATCCAACTCATCTTGGGCCAATAATATCCCAACGTATCCAATAATTCCCGATTAATGTGTATCCAAAGTCAAGTGCCTACACGTGGTCACAACTCCTGGTTACAGTCATATCAAGAGGATCTGGTCTAGTCTGCTTCACGTCCCGGGAGGGATTGGTCTGCTCTGAACCATACTTGGTGTCATTGGCTCCCCCACGCTTCAGCACCACAGGACGTTGGGGTGTAACACTTCCGATCTTGTAAAATGATGTACAAACTTGGTATTCATTCATCCACCTGTTTGTCCAAACTTCCGAATACGCCGGGCAGTCAATGCATGGTGATGCGGCGACTGAGCTTTGTGACCACACGGGCGACCTGCGGAGAAGATCATAACGTGAGACAACAGGCATAAATCACTCCCCCCTATTGTTAAAAACAAAAAGAGGTGGACACAGTTAGCCATTCTGTACAAATGCGGAGATACTGTTAAAAGGATCGAATTGATTGATTCAACAAAGTTGTATTCGCCTTTGAACACAACTGAGAAACGCGAAATGGCATGAGTCGGTCACTGGTTGCCATTGTTGTTGGTAGAATTATTGTGGCTGCCTTTGAGTGCCAGCGGACGGTAGCACGAGGGGATTTCACATAGCCTTGACAGGGTACCATTGAGATACCCTGGAACAACTTACCTGTGTCAAGCGTGCTTGCCCAGCTGACTGTGCGTCACGTTCTTAAATGCTGCCAGTGCATGCACGTGCGAAGCAATTCTCTCGTTTGGCCGTGCTGCTGCCCTTATGCAGTGCGGGCGCATATCTGTGGGGCCTGCCCTGGGTGTCTTGGGTATGTAGCGGGTGGGCTGATAGAACTAATGACGGGGTAGGCAAGGTGCAAGGTGGACTAAGACTGACATTCCTCAGTCATTGATGGCAGAAAGAAATCAATTACAAGACTTGCTCGGCCGCCATTCTCCTGTAATTGATATCTGGAGCAGTGGATGTGAAGATGTCCAGTATCCAGGCAAGGCAGCACACAGTTCACTGATAGGCTGGCCACCGCGCCTCGCATCACTGACTCACAGTCACACCGGTCCACAAAGCAAACAACACTTTTATGAAGAGGTGCAACTCTATTAATGTTAATTAAACTCGATTTAGTGTGGAATTGAATTCACATCTCCGCCCCGTCAACAGCATCAGAAACATTTTCTCTTAATTGATTAAGTAAATATTTAACTTCTGATGAGGACGTTTGACTGTCATGATTTTCTGAACTGGTTATTTTTTTCAAATCATAATATAATACTGGAGCCCGAACAAACTTAGCTTTAATATCAGGTGTGAAAAGTGACACATACGTATAAAATATGGCACAACAAAGGCAGACCAAGACCTCGAGGTGGTCCGGTGATGCATGGCTTACAAAGTTGCCGTGTTTATTCATTCTCTCTTGATAAATTATATGTTACCTTCACTAATACAGCCGGTTGAGTGAAAGCCCGGCCGCGCGGGAATAAAAGACGCAATAAACTGCACCTATGTGGCGGGTGCACTCATTTCTGATATCTGACAACCAACCACCAAGATCTCCCACAAAATCAATTGAAAAACTCATTTATGCTGGCCACAGAAATGTGACAGCGGCTTTGTCAAGGAGAACTATTGTAAGCATTGTATAGTACCCACCAGTACAGGAAGCATCGTTTACAATCAGCTCATAAAATGTTTCTTTTGCATTTTTTCTTAAGGTGTTCATTGACTTACTGTCTCCAGTTGACTAAACAAAACTTGTAACCATCGATAAATATCTTGTCCCTTCGTTTGGGGTCAACAAGCAAATGTGCATCAGTAGCGGCGTTCTTGTGGCGCCCTCTAACGCATGCGTGATTCTATTGCAGGGATCACTCACTAGGCGGCATTGCTGCTCATGGCTCCTGATGTTCCATTTACAGAGAAAGCATAGGCTGGGTGTAACCTTGAACAGTTGCCATGTGCGTTGCTTCTGGGCAATGTACAAAATAACTTTGACTTGTTTGCTATTGTAGTGTTCTCGTTTTGTGATTGTGCATTCTTTATGGGACCGCTAGCTCGAATGGATCAAACGACGCTGTACGAAGATAAGCCGGTACATTGGCAGGTTTGTCGTTTGCATGTCTGGGAATTTCCTTGAATTTGGTTTATGTTGGCATAAGTACAATTGGAAAAAGAGGTTTGAGACCGCTATAAGCCCCTGCTGCACACAGAAATAAAATGTTGACTTGAGACAATGATTATCACAAACGACAAAGAAAGTACGCGAACAAGAAGAACAAACGCAGAAGCAGCACCAGGCCACATCAGCAGGGATGTCCAACTGGAGCATTGTAGCAAAATTTCGCTACAAAGCTCTTCAAAATTGCTATAGATTTTCTCCAAAATAATTGTTTCTTATGTAAAGATATAGAAAAAAATGCTACAAGGAAAACATTTTGCTGCAGAGATTTTCAGCTGGGCAGCGCTGATGAGTGGAAGGAGTGCAAGATTTCAACAGCAAAAAATAAGAGAACGGCTGGGTGAATCTGCCTTAGTACCACAATAGATGGGTCTTTCGTCTTTCGTTCTACTGCTGTGCCAGAGTGCAGCTTTATAAAAAATCTCTTTGTCTTCAAAAGTAGATTTGCTTTTTACCCAAATAAGAGACCGGAGTTGCTGTAAAACAAGCGGCGTGAATTGAACTGTATCGCTGTTTTTTACTTACAACGTAGCATCACTTAACGATACATGGTCCAAGAGTTTGATATCCCACAACTTCATCAAAAATTAACATATACCCATAAAGTTCGATTGTAATCAGATAAAATTTAGTCTTACTGGAGAAGTTGAAAATGGGCTTAACACACACATACACACACGCACACACGCACACAAATATTTTTTTAAATTAAAGAGCCACCTGATGGCCTATGTATACACAAAATAATCAACGTGATCGAAAGAGAACCTGTTTGCCATATTAAAACAAGAAGCCAAGTAGTTCACGAGAAGAAAAAAATTTGGTTTTTATAAAAAAGTAAGGAAAAAGTAAATAATAAAAATAACAATCATCAAATAGACAAAAAAAGATATTGGATCAGTTCCGTTGCAAAGTTGGTAGAAGCCCAAATGGCAAATATCTATGTGTAAAGTCAAAGCATTCCGTGTAACGATTACTGAAGGTTTTATAATGTAATGGATAGACGGACCGACAAACGACGGACGTAAACGGATTCTATAAGTTCTGCAGAGTGAAAAATTAGCAGAGGTAGAAAAAAGTCAAAATATCCAAAAAAAATGAATGGAAAATGGCCTTTTGAACACACTTTGCAGAAATTCCCCTAAAATATATCTGCACTAAGTTCAAATTGATGTGCCTGGCGGATATGGAGAAGTCGTTAATGTACGTTATCATCGTAATTCCCATCGGCTTACATAGAAACCGACAAGAATGTATGTATCATCCGACAGGTACCCGAATTAAAAAAAAAAATCGCTAAAATGAGGGATAAGGAAAATCAACTTTGCGAACAACTTTTTTTGACCTACCACAAGGAACATTTCCACCAAGTCTCGGTACTATCTGGGTGACTATTTTGCATAAGTCATCAATAACAAAAGTATGAAAATTGTTAAAAATATTCGCTCTATCCCTGCATGACGGAATATCAAACTGGGATCATTGATATTAACATGAATAAATAATGCGAGTAATTGAGTATTTAGAACTGACGAAACAGGTTATCAATCATGAAGCCAGCTATAAAATGACATACTCTAAATTCCATATTCTTGTTGGTGATTTGTTTTCGGCACATCTCTAATACAACAAATGGAGAATATCTCACAGGTCACCAGCATATATGAGGGAGATAGGTGATGCGTATCAGTATCAAGAATCCTTATGCTACTGGTGACTGACAGAGCATGGAATATTTGTAATATATAGTGACGAAACAACACCTGCCTCTTAATTGTATGAAGTGTCAGAGATCGATTGTAGCCTTTTTATTTTACGCAAGACATAAAAATGGGGAAAAACGATGGAAAATGAAAATTGATTGTCAAATACAAACGAATTTGAATATTGTACCCTGCAAATAAGCATTTCTTGCTAAGTGAAGGATACGCAGATAAGCATGGACAATTTTTTGATCAGGCTTGACATCAGAGTTTGAACTTAGGTCTTTGATGCAGATGGAGGGATACATGTACATATATTGCTCACACAAACCCTTTATCTCTGAGCAAAGTGGGTGACAAACAACATTGTGGTACATTATAATGGTATATATTCAGCATGAGTGCGAATATCAGGGGAGCAACTCGTGGTATAGGGGCAACCGTGCATATGCATTGGCTCACATAATGCACGGCTTTTTAAGATGGATGTTGAGCCTAATAGAAAAAAAAATTAAAAAATAAATAAATGAATAAATAAATAAATAAACAAATACATAAATAAATAAATAAATAAATAAACAAATAAATAAATAAATAAATAAATAAATAAATAAATAAATAAATAAATAAATAAATAAATCCCATGCTGATCTACTGTTCACGTGGCACGACATATTGTTTATTTGCAGGGAACAAGATTCAATTTCATGTACATTTGACGACCAATTTTCGTTTTTTTTCATCGTTATTTTTTCTTCGGTACTTTACATCTTTAATTAGTATCTTTTCCACTGCCAAGTTTGGATTGAGTCAGCAGATTTCCCTGTTTCTCTTTTGATGCATTGCACCCAAAAGGCGCAGAACCTAGCTGGTCTCTGCTCCCTTATGGTATTTGTGGGCATGCTGGTACTTGAATGAAAAGTCAGTTTACAAGCAACATGGGTCTGGTATTCAGAGCACATGTTCATTGATCAGAGTACCCCGCCCATGCACACCTGTTGTGAGAAATCTAGCATTTCACAAAAAAACAAATAAAACAGACCGAAAAGTGTCTTCCGCTGTTCTAAATGAAACTAAAAAAGGGTGTCACCAGACATTGTCTAATGATTAAACTTACCTGGAAATATCTGTGCACCTCAGTGGTAAGCCTTGCTCTGCTGGGCGGCCTATTGTGCCCGATGTTGCAAACTTTCTGACTCACAGAACCACCAAAAGGGTCACGTGTGCTCAGCAGGTAAGCTCAGAGCAGTCCATCAAGACGATGGTTCGTAGCCATGTAAACTTTCACGGTCGACTGGCCGAATAAACCGTCTGTGGCTTCCTTGACTTGTAATCTTTTCAGCAGTGATGGTCGAGTGTTCTCGCCTTCTCACCAGAGCTTCGTTGACAAAGTGTAGTACTGTCGACAGCGGTGATTGAGTGCTCTGCTCTTAGTGGCTTCCGAGACGACTCGAAACTTTTAAACGGTGACTTTTCG
>CAXHWN010000773.1:22200-45200 GCA_964020975.1 Hermodice carunculata | reverse complement strand
AGTTAAAAGGTTTCAAAGTTGAAGCCATTGAAACAGGCAGGTATGTCCAAAAGTGCAAAACTTAACAAGTAGGTGAAAATACATGTACATGATGTATGCATGCATCCTTTTTAGCTACTTATATGGGTATTTAGTCCTATGGAAAATTTTCAGAATATGGCCAAACCATCATGGTGGATTGTGTTTGTAAAGGCATGTCATGTTTTAATTTTTAATCTGGAAAATGTCTGTCTATACAACAACTAATACATGATAGTCCATGGCTCTTGACTTAAAATATAAGCTGCATTGTTAAAGAGCCTTTCCTTTACTCTGAATTCAGTACTTGCCGTCCCAGAGGGCGTTACAGTGCTCCGACTGTTGAGCATGCACACTTGCGTCAAAAATAGCTCTGCGGGGATAGCGTGGAATAGCACATCGAACCCCACAGAGTTAACAAGGAAGAAAGCCGCGGAAGAAAGTTAATTTGTAGCCTTATTTAGTTATTGTCAGTGTTTGTTTCAATGTAGATCATAGTAGTATTAGTACGATGGGTGGGCATGATCACTGTGCCGTGTTTGGATGTAACAATACAAGAGGAAAAGCTGGTTGTGAACATTTAAGCTTTCATAGGATACCAAAAGGTCCCAAGGCCCAACGTGCGGCATGGATTCGTGCCATCAACAGAAAGGAGCCAGCAACAAACAATTGGGTAGTGTGCTCTGCACATTTTGTGCAAAACAGACCTTCGAAGGAGCAGGGAAATGTTGACTATGTGCCCAGCATAAACATGGGAAAACCAGCTAAACCCGAGTCTGTTGGTAGTACTCTTCGGCTAGCAGACCGCATGGCTTTGCGGCTACGGGAGGCTGCCCGATGTAAACAAGGTCAGTGTAACCCAGTTTCTGTTCATCTACTTCTTGAGATTCATTAGCCCCCAAATGTTCCATAATACCAAAAGATCACGTAAACCAAAAGCTAGCTTTCAAACTGGTAAAGAGAAAGTGAGCCTCACTATTCTAACAGTTAGGCCTAGCGAGTGTGACTGTAGTGTGTCGGTTTCATTTACCATAAGACCGATGATTTTAATACCAACTATGGGACGTTAACAGTAAATATAACCATGGTTTCACCGGACATAAATCGACAAGTACAGGTATCATACTGGCATAACCGGTTAATATGAAGTTACAAAATCTAAGCGACAGTTCCCAGGACCCAGGTTCGTTCACCCGGGTCTGGAGCACACTTTGTGTATTGGCATGCCACAGTAGCAGGTCGGCCACCGTGTCGCTTATCGCTGAAACAACACCTGCAAGCGTTAATCCGTTTACCGCATAGGCTCCCCATTGACTGTGCGTTTACCGCTTTGTGGTTGATCAACTGCTTTGTGTATTCAATGCAGTCCCAGGACTTGCAAGTGCCTAATACTGACTGGGAGACAGTGGGGATGTGGGGTGAACGCATGTACGACTTAGGTTTTTTTTATGGGGCACAAGAAATTTATATGTCCGCGGATGAAATAACAGTTTTTTTGGTGTTTTTTTTTATTTAACTAGGCCGATAACGGCGATATACAGACACTAAAAAGTTAGGGGCCTATGTATTTGAGTTTTTTATGTCATGTTTTGTTTCTTTGCTTATGAGGGACATAATTTTATCATTATTTTTTTCATTCAAAATCACTGATTAGTTTAAAGAAACGAAAATACTTGTGTTGATGATGGCATTTTAAATATTGTAGCATTCCCCTAATGAATAAACTCAACATTTTGAACATTTTTTACAGTAAATTTTTGGAATTTCAGATCATACAGCCAACAGCACAGATGAGATAGAAGATGGTGTAATCTTGGAGAGATCAAGTGTCATGGAAGGGGGAGATGGTAAGTTTTCAGTGAATCTATACTGCATTATATAAATATTCACATGTGTACTGTTTCTGGTTAAAAAAAAATTAAATATACAAATCTAATAAATTTAAATCACACTACCCTTACTTAGTAGGATTAGCAGGTTCCTACATCCCTCCCCCAGATTTACATATTTGTTTCAACAAGTTAAATATCGATAATGCAAGGCAGAAAATTGACAGCGGCTGAGACATGGGCAGGGATGAAAAGCTTCCTAATGATTATCTGATCACCCATTTAAGCTTTTGTTCTCCCGTTATTAAACCCAAGCCCTTAACATTGCGGTACCTTTGCTTGTAAAAGTGACACGCTCTCAACTTATTTCAAGTCGGAACTTGTATCTGTTCACTTCAAAGATGTATTACATTGTCGATGCCCGTGCCCAGGCATTGACTATCCCTGAAGTTATTCTGTAGGCGATAGCTTTACAATGGTAGGATTACAGGTAAGCAGGAAATCAGTGACACCCTGACAAAGCCCAGGCCGAGTACAGTCAGTACACCCCTAGCCTGTGTATTGCTAGCATTACAGTAGCCCGGCTGCGGTAGTCGATTGACCTCATGGTGTGATAAACCCGTTAACACAAAATCATTGCTACCGCCCACTGGGTCCCCAGAGGGGAGCGTAATACACACAACCTGTACGACGCGTGGCATTCTTGACACGGCATTTTATAGACAATCTAGCTTCTACCAAGTAAACTACTTCGTATCCATCGGAAAATCACCGTAACAAATTTGATACATAGTAACAACGTGTTACAAAGTAACAAAAAAAAAAACAAAAAGCGGCAAAGTGCAACTGACCTGTAAACACAGAACTTTCTTGATTTTCCCAGCCCTAAACAATGCATCCGCTCTGTCTAGGACTCTCCTTGTTGGCAAATTTTCCTTGGTCGCATTTATTTCTCCACTGGTAAGGTAGGATGTCAGACGATCTGTCCACGAATCGCCACACCCACTCCAAACCTCTTTAAAGTCAATGCACACATGATCAACATCTTCACTAACTTCTGAACGAGTTTTGTTGTCCGTAGCGCACAAAATCCTCTGAATCAGACTGGCCTTATTTCCATTTTTTTTTCTTCCCAAATTTTGCAAAATTTCCTTCAGTTGCACCACGGTCATACTAGATAAATCACTCTCTGAAAACTTCGTGTCACCCATTGTGGACATAGGCTATTGAATGCGTATCTCAAGTGTATCCCCGCAAACGATGTTTTTGACGCAAGAGGCGCTGCTCGCAACTGTATACGGCAGTGCCGCCCTGGCGGTGACAAAGACTGAATTTCAAACACATGTACTGCAATTGATTATGAAATATATAATGTATCTTCATGGTTCTAAGGGCAAGATCCTGTTGTTGCCTGCAAGAGAAACAGACAGGATAACTATATCTATCATTTTCAGACCTAAATCTAATTGAAGGGGTGACAGCAAAAACATACCAAGTGACCCCCCCCCCATGCAGAACATACCAAATGACTTTGCATTTTTTAATTGAGTTATAGGTTTTGTTGCCATGCTGGCCATGGTATTGCTACATGTATTTATTAACCCCCTGATACCAATAGTTAGATTCTAAATATTGATATAGTGGGTTAATATAGTCCATACAGCAACACAATGGCCACTATGACATACACAACCCATAACTCAATTAAAAAACAAAAAGTCACTTGGTACTTACTGCATTTTCGGATAGAATTGCTTGGGACATTCTTTCTGTCATGCCTTCAATGTAAGGTTATTTTGAAATTGTTCCTTATCCTCACAGATGCTTGACCTACACGATTCAGAATTAAAATGGGTGCTCAAACACCTTGGGCACTCCTTCAATGTGCATGAGAACTATTACCGTAGTCTGCAGAATGTGTTAGAAAAGGCGAAAGTAGCCAAGCTGCTTTTGTTGGCTGATAGTGGGAAAATTGGCACATTCCTCGGAAAAACGTCTGGAGGACATCTCATATGAGGGTACTGTTTAAGCTAATGATAAAGTGAATTGCCAAACATATTTGTGACATTTTGGTTTTTGTTTGGCTTAACTATGTTTTTGAAAATGGAGTGCAAACTCAACATATATGTGTTCGAATGACACTTTGATATCTGACATATTCATCTTCAGATATACCAAAAGAATATTTTCTGTATGGGAACTACATTGTATTTGAATCACTTAATTGACGTATCCTGACACAGATGGCATCATTATGAGACTTGACAAAGTTTTTTGTTTTGTTAGAAAAATTTGCAGACATTTTTTTTGCTGAATTATCACTCAGCTGAGCTTTATATGGTATGGTCCAACGTGCATGATTCATTGTCCGTCAATAATTCCATGCATCCCGGATCTGTTTTTCCTGTGAATTGCTGTAAAAGATTGCCCAAGAAAATCCAATATTGTCCTATATTTTTGTTTTTCATCTTGTTAAACATTTTCAATGAGATCAATTTTAATGCACACTTTGAAATTTGTATATATTTTATTCTTGAATGTACAATCATGATATTAACATGACTATGTACTGGTATGTAAATACAAGAACATCAAGTGTTTGTTCCTCTAGCTAGGTAGTGTTCAGTTGTACAGGTTGACTGTCACTGCTACGCTGTCCAGCTGTCAGTATGGAAATGATAAACTGAATGTAGTATGCCTCTAACAAGAATTTGAAAGGTATACATGTAGTAGGTAAAATTAAATTATTCTAAATTTGAATTGATGGCATTGGTCATGACACTTAAAATGGCATCCAAGAGGAGTACTTATCTTGGTAATAACAGTTTGAAGTGTGCTGCAGAGAATTGAAAACGATTTTCATGATGTGTACACCTCAGCTACCATAAAAATTGAGTTTTTACCCTCATTTCTCTTTTCCCTACCCAAGTCTAAAACTCTTTGAAGCCAGATGCTGATCACTGCACACACACTGTCGGCCTGCTTGTCACTTTCTCTTAATATCTTAATTGCCAGAGCAGCTGCCTGTGTCCAGTTTCCTTTGCTTCATAGTAAAAAATGGATGCATAAGTTCACTTTCTTTCCAATTTTTATGATCAATGTGTCAATTCAATATAGCATTTTCTGAAAATTAACATGATTACCACATTTTTGTTTAAATTTGAAAAGAAAAGTTACTGGATGAAGCTAATTAGAGCCCCTAATCTGTTGACTAAATTGCTATCTCAGTGATTATGTAATAGCAATTAGGTTGAGTTAATGGGTGTTGTTTGAAGTCCAGGTCAAGTCTGACCCCTGCAGCCAAGGCTTGCAAGGAGAAATGGGGGTGAAAACCACCGTGCGAAATGGCTTTTAGCCGGGTATCTTTAGCTGAAGTGTACACAGCATGGGCCTGGTGAGGTTGAGAAACACAAATATTACTGTAAATGAAGCAGAAATAACTGGGCAAATGAATTTATCAACTTTACAGTATTACTGAAATGAGTTTCAAATGAACTAGGGCAGACCTCAAACAGGACGGTACATAAATGAAATTGAAATCCCGGGACAAATTAAGCAGAACTAGTTATTAGTTTGTTTTGTTTTCTTTTTTCAATAAATTTTTGTGTGTTTTATATTTTCAACTTCTACAGAAATGTCACCAAGATGGTATTGAGACCTTGTAGAAATGTGCCTTCAAACTTGATGGGAATGTAACTTGTGTGTTTCGCTGCCAAGTTCAAATTGGTCAGACCCATAGTGATTTTTTTGGAGTTAGGACTTTTTTGGCCTAATTGTAGGGGATATGCTAGAAAAACTTCAGACGTCTCCAGAATGGCTCACCCATTTGCTTTGAAATTACAACAGGACACTCCTTGGGATCCCCAGTTCTTATTTAGTTTTTGACTAGGCATGCTAGGTGGTTCTAGTTTGTTTCAGATAAGCATAGGATAAGTTCTACTTCTTTAGTTATATTCTATTTAGTTCCCGTGCATCAGTTTGTATGTTAACTCAAGTGAGCACGGAACCATCTCTGGTTTATGTGTTTCCTCACTGATATACTGCAATCAAGTCATGTTATTTTTATTCTATATATTGTAAACAGACATTGACATCCCAGACATGCCAGAGGAGGGTGATGATAACATCGAAGAGATGCAGAGCCGAAGAGGGGACAAATGGTCAGGTAAGCAAAAATGACACAACACAGGCTTTGTGGTCCCTAGTTGGGCATACCCCTGTATGTGACCAACTGGTAGATGAAATGATAGAACTAAAATGTTATAGATTTTATTGGGGTATTTGATTGGGAAACTCCCGGGGGAGATTCTGCCTGTTGGTAGACCACTCTCACTGGTAGTATCAGAGGTAAGTATTGAACAAATGAAAAAAATACCAAAATTTCTTTCTGTAACTTTTCATATACATATTTTCAAAAACTTCCAAGAAAAAATAAAAGCTGATGACAACTGGTCTGACTCTCCAGAGTCCAGTTTGCCCAAGATGGGGTTAAAAGAGTGGCCTGTTACTGAAAGCTGTGCTTATCAAGGCTAACATGTACTGTTGAGCCATTGGTTCAAGATATGTTTGTGTCTGTTGTAACATCATATATGCATGGTGCAGCACTTGGCAATGCAATTTACATTCCCGGTAGGTACGGAAGTCTAGTGTTAGTTGATAGTGGGGATCTGTTTTGATGTAATAAAATGTGGGGTGGGATAGTCATTGAAGGTATGGGGAAGTGGGATTGCCATAGAATGTTATGCAAACATTTTTTAGAAATAAATGAATTTGAATTTTTGTAAAAGATCCATTGTCTCTTGTGACTGGTCTGCTAGTAATATAACCATGTTGTGTCATTTCTTATTAAGCAGACACTGACATCACAGAAGAGGGTGATGATGGCAACATTGGAGAGATGGAGAGCATAAGAGGGAGCGAGTGTCCAGGTGAGCAAACTCCACCTTTCCCACTGTTACATGTATTTGTACATAACTTTATACCAATGAAATATTGTTGGCATGTGAGTGCCCATCAGATTTGTTTAATTCAGAAGTTTTAAAGTTTGAAAAATTACAATCAAAATAATATGGCATTTAAGGTATGTGGGATAGTGATGAAAGTGTCAAAATTACAAAATGTACATTTTTAATCATCTCAAGTAAGGTACAATGGTAATCTTTCATTATACCAAGTAGTTTTGTGTTGAAATACTTAATACTTTTTCTCAAATGCACATCAGCCAGTGAGCTAATCGGTTTGCCATGGTAACTGATAATATCTTTTTATCGCCCAGTTTCCTAAAGTACTCCTCCATACTTAATTAATATTGTGTAATTACTATCATTTTGATGATACTATAGTTCATGATCAGTTATGCCAGTTGTCTGTATACAGAATTCCGCTTTTTTTTGGCTGGCTTTTGTGATGAAAATGTTGCAGAAGACAGCTAGCCTAGAGTAAACAATGCATCTGAGGTTCTAGCTTGTCTGTAGTTTTTCACAGCAGACACTGGCATCTCTGATAGCTGTAATATTCCAGATATAGGTCTTTAATTAAGGTTTACCTCACTTCATTTATCTAAGCTCCCCATTGGTTTAGTAGGGATGATACAGTATTTGTGTATTCTAGTCAGGAAGACTGTTGCCTCCTTAAAGCAGACTTTCTCTGGTTCCCGTCACTGGGAACCATAGAAAGTTTGCTAAGGAGGCAAGGAAGACTGACCCAATACATAACCTTTGAATCAATAGAAATGGAGGGCACTAGGCAATGCTAGGGGTGGAACGATACACTAAGAATACGGTGCATCGCGGTACACTGTTGCTCAATACACTTTATAAAAAATTGAAGTGGAATATCAAATATATATTCGATACGGGCTTTTCATTAACCATTTAACAACATACGATGCCTATTGAAATAAAATGCATCCCCTGGAAAATCTGCACGTCGCCAAGATATATTGTGTTGACAAATACACACGATGCAAATCAGCCTCATATAACAGCTCCTCCTATTTTGAGTACATTGTTCACCAATATAATAAACTTGGGGTGACATATGGTGATGTTTACATACACATACTGTGGGATTTCCCTATGACGTCATGATTTTCTGTGCAGAAAACCTATCTTTGGACAAGTTTCATGCAAAATAGTGGCGACCTTGTTGGCTGTACAGGACAAAATGGCGGCGGTAGCAGGGCAAAATGAAAACCACATGCATATGGGCATGAAAATATGGCCTTATCAACTTCTTGAAGTGAATTTGAAGGCTTTGATGAAGGGACAAATATTATAGCCGCTGAGAGACTGAATCAGCTTGGAATTTAAGAGGACGATCACGATGTTTCCAGCTTGAACACAGACAAATTGTAGTACATGTAACTTTGACAATCAAATTTCTGTATCATGAGGACTCATTTGCGATACATATTGTATCTGAAAAAAAGGTATCATTCCATTCCTAGAGGGCACCAGTGTCAAGAGGGATCATTTTGATCTCCCAACATATCTGATTGGTCAGGAGATCTTCTTGCATGGTGGTGCCTTCTAATGAGTTAACTATTCTAGGCTTTAGTCTTCCCATTTACATATGTCTGAATACATAAACTATGAGACTACATTAGATTATGGCCTCTCAACAGGTTGGATATGACCGGAGATCAAAGCAGGCTTGCTTTTGCAGTTAATGTAAAAAGGTATGGTTGCTACCCGCACCACTGGTGACATCTAGTTTAGTTCCCAAGTATGAAATCTGACATCACCCTTTATTCAGTTTTCTTCTCATTTTGCCCACACAATAGTTTGTGTTGTCTATATTGTGAAATTAAGTGAGTGTATTGTATCTTCTTACGCCTGTCATCGGGTAAATTTATCGCAATTTGATGCATGTAGTGTTAGATTTCTAGATCACAGTTGTCTATAGTCTGCGTAGATTGTATCTGGTGGTTGCAATTAAGGTGGGTGCTGGGAAGCCTGACCTTCAAATTTCACAAAATCACCTTTATCATATTCAGAAAGCTTTGTATTTGAATTTTATGGTCACCAAAATTCAGGTTTCAAAAATTGTTTTTTGTATATAAAAATTGAGTTAAAAGTGAGGAAGTTTCATCTGTCATTAACCATGTGCCATTTGTTTATCTAGTGAAGCAATAATCCACATCAAGTGTTTGTAAAAGTCATTAGGCTAAAGTCTTCAGTTGAGACCATGCTGCTCAATGGAGTGGAACTAAGTATAACCACTTAGCCCACACAATGAAAACAGTATGTGGCTATGGAGGAGAACAAGGGGCACCCTAATAGGTCTTATGCACAGAGAAGGGCGCATGCGCTAAAATTTTGGCGCGCGTTGCATCCTGGGATTAATTGTAGTACACTACTGACTGTAGATACCCGTATCGACTATGAAATTACACAGGTCGCCATGGAAAGTTTCACTTGTTGTTTGGCTGGGTACTTTACAAATTCTTCCTGAGGCAAAACAACGTAAATTTATCCCATGCCAACGACTAAAAACCGAGAAAACAATGAATCAGAAGTATTCCCGGTCCTGGGAACGACAAAAAATGATGTACCTTCGTGCCCATGATCGCCTGTCACGTTTGCTGTGTAACTTTGGTTGATGATATTTGCACATCGTGATCAGCCTATATAGTTTACTTGAAATATATTAATTCAAACTGGGCAACCCTGTGATCTGAATCATTTTCCATTAAAACCAAATTGTATTGTGTCTTTTTTAACCAAATACTGATATACGTGTAAAAACTATGGTCAACGATAAAAGAACACAAAGAAAAATAGATGGATGGATAGTCAGTTAGATAGACAGTCAGACAGACAGATAAGTAGATGAATGAAAGAAAGAAAGAAAGAAAGAAAGAAAGAAAGAGATTACACTCCCAAGAATACCAAATTTTCCTTCCTTTATTATTGATTTTTCAAAGGTAAATCCATGTAGTTTTGAGCAAAGTTGTTTCAAAACTGAGGTATTCTCCTACAAACTTTGATTTGGGAATAGTCGGAGTCATACATGAAAATAGGAAATGTTCTACTTTCATTGCGCAATATCATACATGAAAACAGGGACCGCAAGTGTTCTTCTATAGCAAAAATTAATCAGATTGATAAGCTGAGATATTGGTCTTCCACCTTAGACTTATTCAGCTCAAGAACCCATGTTATTAGTCATCTAGATGTACTGTTGTGCAATCCTGTAAAAATACATATGTTTAAACCAATGCGGTGAGTTTTCTTAATCATAACCGAAAAAACAGGAAAAAGATATCATTTTTGACATGTCATTAAAATGTTCATTTAAACATTTAAAACTACAGATATTTTTACCATGCGTTCCTCAACTAACAACCAGTGTGTTGTTTCTTGGCGTGTTGTTTTCACAAACAGTTTTTTCAAAGCAACCAGTACTTGTCCTAATCTCGTAAACTCTTTCATAGCTTAAGTACCGGGTAATTAATTTTATACAAACATCGTTAACACAAAGAAAGGCCAGGTACTTAACACGCACTGTGGTTTCAGAAAGCACACTTTGAAGACTTAAGAACCAAATTCCATATCGGTTACACGTTTTCCCATTTTAATTCTGTATTTTAAGTTATGTGTGTGAAATAAAAAGAATTACTGACATAATATACATATACATTGCAAGGATGTGCCACACGCTTAAATGTACAAAGTTGCATCGATATCCGCCCAAGAGAGGGGCTCATATTGGCGTTGCCTGCTAACCAATCGTACATGTATTTTGAGAAATAAAATACGTTTAATCCAAGAAAAACACACACTCACAAATCTAGAGTGTTTGCGGGAGCAAAAATGAGTTTTGCACGTATGCTTGTTCGTTTGTATATGCCTGTTGAACCTCTTGATTACCAGAGGGATGTCTTAACGCACATGTACCTCCCTGACTTGTGAGAAACTGTTGAAGTATGTGCGAGTATTCGTTATTATTATTATGCCTTTTATTTGTCAGTACACGCGCTAAAAATGAAATTTTCGATATGTTCGATATGCCCATGAGATCGCCGTTTCCCCTCATTGAAAGATCATTGAAAACCTGCGCCCAACCAAATGGATGCGGTCTCTCTATTGCATTCTTATGTTCATTTTGTCCAGGAATGATTTCTCACTGAAAGGCAGACCTCCGCGTCAAAGAAAATCATACTTCTTAAAGTACGATCGAAACACCCCAGTTTATTCGGAAAAAAGGAGAAAGAAAGAAGAATAAAAAACTATCCAAAAGGGAAAGAAAAAGATGAGAAAGTCGGGGTATATATTTGTTCTCAAAAGCCTATATATGGTTTTCTCTTACGTGAATAAAAAAACGGGAAGGAAACAATTCATAGCGTGATGGTGAAATTTGAAGCAGCGTACACAATATGAAAAATATTGGTATCAGGGAAATTCTCTATTATCATCCGTAAACAAAGTTCAATAAAATATATAATATAGAAATGGGTTTTATGGTTATAAAACAGATTTCTATATTGTACATTTTATTGTGCTTTGGTTACTGATGAAAATAGAAAACTTCCTGATTGCCAAAAACATTATCAAAATTTCCAAAGAAACATTCCACCCTATTAAAAGAATACGAAGAAAAATAGATGGATGGATAGTCAGTTAGATAGACAGTCAGACAGACAGATAGATAAGTAGATGAAAGAAAGAGAAAGAGAGAGAGAGAGAGAGAGAGAGAGAGAGAGAGAGAGAGATTACACTCCCAAAAATACCAAATTTTCCTTCCTTTATTATTGATTTTTCAAAGGTAAATCCATGTAGTTTTGAGCAAAGTTGTTTCAAAACTGAGGTAAACCCTTGAAATTACTTGAGCCATTATCAGTAACTAAACACGTCAAATGATGCGGAAAAACTCTACCAAACTTGTGATTGTAAGCTAATGTTGTTGTGATTATTATCCAAACAACTGACGAACTGTTGCGGCAAACAAAGAACACTACAGTGATATTTGCTCAAGGACATCCTGAACTTAAACTTATTTTCCCACTTAAAGACTTAAATTTTCCACATCGTGTTTGGAGACCAGATAGTTTCTATACTACACCTTCAGAAACCAAATACATGTTACATTTATTCGACCATATTAGTGAAAAAACTGGCCAAGCAACGAGTGAAACTTATCACGGCGGGCAATGTGATATCAATGCAGCCCGCAGACTGACCTCAGGAGCGTACTACAATTAATCCCAGAATGCAATGTCCCAACATGGCGCTAATTTATTCAAAATGGCGACCGTGCATACGATCTATTGCTATTATTGTCTCAGATCACTTTGATGCTGGGTACTGATGCAAGGTTGTTTTCTTTGCAATGGCCCTACTTACAGATGAAACCACAAAACAAAACTAACAGTGGGCTGGATATGAAAAAGAGAAAGAAAAACTTGATTTTTATGCCATCAAATGGTACTTCACAAATAAAACTGTTCAATGGTAAAGTTTGAACAGTACTTTATACACTCAGTTAATTTGAGGATGAAGGATTAAGTATTGTTCGTGCAAAAGGCAATTGTGTCTGAAATTGGGCACCACAATCTATTGTTGCAATTTTCTAAGAACTTTATTTTGACAGACTGAACAATTTTTTAAATGACCTTACATAAAAGCAAATGCCTCTATGACCTTGAAATAAGTGGGTATTGAAAGAAAAACATTTAATCTAGGAGCGACTTTTGTTATTTGCTTTAGTGACATTTCCTTTTGTGACTTTTGTAGCTTATCAAATGAAGAAAATGGATAAACTTCCTGAACCAACTTCAAATTTCCATAACTTTTTATCAAAAGCGTTTGTCAAAAAATGAGAGAAAGTCGCTCCTGTATAATGATACATATTTTCAATTTCTTCACTTGTCAAATTTGAAAAATTAATATTTTGTGAAAGAGCTGCGATAAATGTGTAAATCATACCTACTTGTGAAATGGCCAAAATCATCTTATGCAAAACCAAATAATAATTGCTTTTTACTTTAAACAAATCTTGATATCAGTAGCATCAAGAAAATATATAGTTTTAATGTGTTGATGGCAAAATTGGATGAATTAAAGGTGGTCAAAGTTGGCAGTCTCAGTCTGCACTAGGTTCCTAGCTCTTAAAGGAAGGGCATCATAAATATAATGTTTGGTGTATCAGTTTTGCCATAACAATGACTTAACAGATAGGAGAAGGATGTTCCAAACAGTTTGTTGAATTTGTGAGATACATGTAGAAATAATCCAGTAATTTGTCTAAGCCACAGTTATAGTGCAGATGAACCCCTATAGATTTGTCCATCCATCCATTATTCGTCTGAACAAGGAGGCTAGAAATGAAGGAGAGAGCGCTTTCTCCAGGCCAGAGACTTCAATGGCTAAAAGGTGTCGACTTCAAAGACATAGCTCGTTATCAAGCGATCAGATAACGCCCGGCGGCCGATGATGCCTACAATACACAACTCTGCGAGGCACACTTTCCCTGCTGCGCTAGCTGATCAAGCGGGCTGAACTGGACCGGAACTAGTTGTGTTATCGCACATGCGCAATGTCGTTTTTCGTGGTCAATAGTTCCGTTAAACATGCGTGTACATTTCCATCAAATTGCTGAGAAAATCTGCTTCAAAACCATACCAAACACGACTATCTGTTACACAAATTGAGAATCCTGCTTCGTTCGCCGTTCATAGTATTTGATTTCTGGTCAGATAGCTTATTTTTTGCGTGTTTTTTATGAAAAAGAGGCAATTTCTTCCGACAGACATGCTTGGGTTTTTATTTCAGCAGTGGATGCATTGGATGATACGCTGTTCAACGGATTCATCAGTTTTGAGGCACGTTTGTCGGAAGATGGCAAAATTTCGCGATTTATTACCTGTAATGGTGAAACACATATGGATCATATAAAAAATGGGTCGCGGACAATCTCACGTATCATCGCTCAGTGACCGATAACCGATTGCTCATATTGTTTATTTACCTGCAAGCATGCGTGTTTTATCGCAGACCAACTTCAATACTTGCGGATGGCTATTTCAATTCTATAGTAAAAAGACGTATTCTGTCAAAAATATAAAAATCTAACACCTGTCCGTTTTTGCTGACAATTTGAATGATACAAGTCCCAAATTTGAGTCAAAACTGGGTAACTTTGCATTTCTAGGCTGTTCATCAGTCGATTTGATCACGTGTTGCTCACCATCCAATCAGATGCGTCGAGCGCCATGCGGTCTCCGTATATTGATTCAAGTTCAGACAATAAACAAGACACATTCATGCAAAATTTATTGGATGGAGAGGCTAATTTAAAGACTTCGGTGGAACAAATCTTGATATAGGTTAACACAGTGGTACAAAATCCTGTTGGAAGGCAAGAAAAATATGCAGATTCGTCACTGTATGGCGAGGAAGTGACTGAGTAGATCTGATACGCGATGTGTTGACCACTTTTTGTTTTTGATCCCCGAGACACGACTTGTCATTAGTGATGTAAACAAGTAAATTTTATCATCGTAATTTAAACAAACTGCTCTAATGGAACTATATTTGTGACACTGAACAAGACACCAGTCGGAAATTCATGACAGATGGCAGGAAAAAATACTGGACGTTTATGGCAATTCGTGTATGTAAGCACCCACATTTGTGCACGGGTTGGTCCGAAGGAATATGACTGCAATAATTTGAATAAAGATCACTCACTTTTCATCTCTTGGTGTGAACATTACAGATTGAACATCATTGTTGTGCAAAAATACACGCATTATCTTAACACGATACTGAGGGGTAGGTGCGGGAGACTTAACTGCCGCTTGCCAATACACGAGTCATTAAAGTCAATTGGATTGTTATGACCCCCTGCTGCTGCATTATCAGGATTGCCAATACACATAGGCATCATCGGGCCGCTACATTTTCTGGCAGCGCTCTCTCCTTCTTTTCTAGCCTCCTTGGTATGAACAAACTATCTTGTGGAAGCTATGGTCAATTTTTTTTTTGCATGTTTGACTCACTGATGCATTAAGACTATCTTATAATCTGGTTAGATTTTGATGACCTTGACCTTTTTTTTTAAAGATCACCTGATTAATATATAAATATATCTAGGGGTATTCAGTTAACTTTTGTTTAACATATGTACAATGACAAGTAGTACATTTTTCAGTGAGTGGCCATGCATATGCACGGAAATTTGAAAAAGAACAAGCCAGATTTCCATGTAGATTTAATTTAGTAACTACATGTACATGTAAGTGCATTGCTGATGCAATGATTTTGTGTTATATGCATTGGACAACTTTGAGAGAGTGCTGCATCAAAAGATGTCGAAATAATAGTTTCAGTAAAATGTTGAAAATGAAGAGGTAAAATTTGTATGTTTGAAAATAGAAAATGTATTGAGATATTCTTTTCTAACATACCAATTTTAAGGGTGTTGACATTAATTTTTATGGGTCTGCCCCGATAGGGGGCCCATTGATTTTTATGGCTCTGCCCCAAAAGGGGGCCCATTATGTTTTTGGGTTATCATCAGTCCGTCCGAATGTTGAAAATGAAGAGGTCAAATTTGTATGTTTGAAAATAGAAAATGTATTGAGATATTATTTTCTGACATACTAATTTTAAGGGTGTTGACATTAATTTTTATGGGTCTAACCCAATAGGGGGCCCATTAATTTTTATGGGTGTGCCCCGAAAGGGGACCCATTATGTTTTTGGGTTATCATCGGTCCGTCCGTCCAGCCGTCAGCACTTTCTTGTTAAAGCAATATCTCAAGAATGCCTGGATGGATTCTGCTAAAATTCACTAGTATCGTGACCCTAAAGGCGAAAATGTACTGATTAAATTTTGACAGTGTTGTGATCTAATTCAAGCAGATGGCAACCTAATTCAGTGGTCATTAGGGTATGTTCTTCCATGGTTCAGGGGCTTTGCGGACCCACCAATCAATGCCTTCGGGGTTGCCTGGATGGATTTTGCTAAAATTCACTAGTATCGTTACCCTAAAGGCGATGATGAACTGATAAAATTTTGACAGTGTTGTGACCTAATTCAAGCAGATGGCAACCTAATTCAGTGGTCATTAGGGTACGTTCCTCCATGGCTCAGGGGCTTTGCAGACCCACCAATCAATGCCTTCGGGGTTGCCTGCCTGTAGTTAATTAATTTGAACACAGATGAGCACTTACTGATTTTGACGACATGCATTAATTTTGCTCCGATTCAGGAAAAGTTGAAAAGCCAAGGAAACTGCAGGAACCACAAGCACGAAAAGGCACTAACAGGGGGAAAGGAAAAGGTGCCGAAAAGAAAGGTGGGAAGAAGCGTATTTATCGGTCAGATTCTGATCCAGATTATGTTGTATCTGATCTGGATGATAGTTCAGACCTTGATTTGGATGGAAGCTGCTCCGCAAAGCCAGCCAGTTCCAGGGATACAACTAGACCAAGATGTGCAGCAGGTATGACCATTAACAAACAGAGTGTACCACAGGGAGGAGTTTTGAAAAATGATTGCATAATTGTGGATGCGTCCCCTGAACATCATGGCGGGGCAGCAACTGGGGCTGTTTAAAAAGATTATGTATTTTTTTTACCAATGCCTCAAAAGAGGGGTAGGTACAGACATGTGAGAATTCCGCGGATTCGCGATTTTCCGCGAATTTTATTTCCAATTTGACCGTTTTTTATATCATTGCAAATCCGAGGAGAAAAAAAAATAGGGGGGGTAGGGGGTCGGGGGTATAATTGATTTGCCCCGGCCGGGTCTTCGCTGCTCGCCATACTTTCCCGCTCGCTAGCAAGGCTGCAATCCTCATTTGTGCAAACCGTCTTGTCATTGGTCACTGCACTACATATCGGCCAATTATCGTTCGTGTTTCATTTTCGTTCATTTCCAGTGACCTGAAATCTGTGGACATGCTGGATTCAACTCCGAAGTTGCAATGGCGAATGTTGTGAACTTTTCATAATTTTTATTGGACCCGTGTGTGGATATCTTGTCTTCTTGAGGATGCGTGGCATGTAACAAATGGTTTAGGCTGTAATGGCGCAATCTGGTGCGGCTGTTTTAACTAGGGACAGTGGAGATGCAGCACGAAAAGTAGACATTGAAAATGGCATCCGTAACAAATGGAACTGGCAATGGTTGGAGCAGAGTGAAAATGGGGAATTTTTTCATAAGTACCTGCGTAAAATCTGTGTACCTGGAGTTGTAAAATTCATACTGTGTGGGACTCAGATAAACTATGGCAATGGTGGGTCTGCGCGCCTGAAGGACCACATCCGTGGAGCTAAACATGTGCAGAAAGCTAAGGATGTACGGACTAATCAGCGGATACCAGGTAAGTGTTACTTAATCATTCATGTGCATGGGTGACTGAATGCTCGGTGATGGATATGTGGGCCTCAGGATGTCTTGACGCGAAAAAAAGTGATGATGATCACTATCCCAAGACAAGGGCCATGGTGTATGCTGTAGGCCTGAGGATGTATTGACGCAAAAAGAAGTGATGATGATCACTATCCCAAGACAAGGGCCTACAGGTGCATGCTATTATCTGATTATTACATATTGGACATGTTGGATGTCACATTTTAGCTAAGTTTGGCACAGCTCTGCCAGTTGGTGGGCTGAGGTATAGGGGGAAGGGGGGGTTAAAATTGAAAAATGCCATGGTCCAGGGGAAGTGCTGCCCAATTTTTTTTGTTTCAGGTAATGACAAAAATTTTTGTTGTAACCTTGACCAATCAACTGTAACTTGAATGAATCACTGCCACAATGTACTCTACTGTGGCATCCATAGTTCCCCCATGTTTAAAAGCTCCATGCTTGAATCTTTGCCTTTTTAAAATTTTTATTTGGACATTTAATTAAAATGTGGAAGAGAACTGGAGTTAAATTTCTATATATTGATGTGATAATGTAAACAATTAAATTTTTATTCTTGATCATGCTGGTTCCAAGTAATATAATAATTATCCTTTTGCATTTCAGCAAAACTATTGTATGATTTGATGTATGGTAAGTTACTTTCAGTGGTGGTGCAGTAGTAAACTAGGCCAATGGTGATGGTTTAATAATCCCAAGACATTGCTTAATATGTAGAAAATAGTTGCTTTGGGCTTTTCAAATCCCATGTCATTGCTTAATATGTAGAAAATAGTTGCTTTGGGCTTTTCGTTTGCCTTGGCATATTGGGGTTTGATGTTCCAGCTTTATTAAATATCTAGTGTCTCTGTTTTGGTGAAGGTAGCCTGTTTGAATTTTATGACTAGGAAAAATATTCATCCCATCTCCGTACCCCGTCCCATTAATATAGAAAAAAAGAGTATTTTTTTCTTTTTTAATTTTGCCCCCATACCTCTCTCTCTCCACCTGTTTAATTGTTTTTAAGATGTTTACACATTTATAATGTAATCATTAAAAAAAAACTTTACGTCCTCCCTCTCCTGCTCTCTCTCTCTCTCTCTGTAAGATATGTTGCATATACACAGACATCATATACATTTATAATCTTAAGACCTTATCATGCAAAGCTGTGTATTTTAAACAACTTAGAACTTTTTATAAAATTTTCATGGTTTATCTTTGCAGGTGCACAGAAATTCTTTGGTATATTCAAGACACAGCAAGGTTCCCAACAGCTACCAACAGCCAGCCCAGCCCCATTTACACCAGTGGCAGATAGAGTCTGCAATGCAGAAGCAATGGTGGTATCATTTATTGCTGAACACTCATTGTCTTTCTCAATGTCTCCTCATTTGATAGCTCTATCAAAGGCTTTAGCACAAGACAAAAAAGCCCTGGATATGCTGTCCTTAGATAGAACCACAGCTTCAAACAAACTGAGTCATGGCGTAGCCAAGACATTCAGAGATGCACTGATAAATGACTTACAGCAGAATTATTTCTCAATGAACATAGATGAAGCAACAAGTAGCAACCATCATCGAGTTCTTGGGGTTCTTGTGAGTTATTTTTGTCCTGAAAAGCAACAGCTTGTAACACATCATCTGGATGCACTGAGTGTAGTGAAGGTCACCAGCCAGAGTCTGTTTGATGCCCTTGACAAGTTGATGAATGACAACAATATCCCATGGTCAAATCTCATCTCTATTTTGATGCAGTCATGCGGGGCTCCAAAAAGGGACTAGAGCAGTTGATTAGACAGCACAGAGCATCACTTCTTGATGTTGATGGCGATACATGCCACCATGCTCAAATTGCAGCCAAAGCATTTTGCAAACCATTTCAAGGCCATGTGGAGGGTCTACTAAGTGATCTTTATGCAGATTTTGTGTGGTCTGCTGATGCGAGAGAAACACTGCAGATCATTTGTGAGGTGCTTGGAATTACATACACCAATCCACAGAGATATGTACAACATAGGTGGTTATCGGTATATGATGTAACTGTAGATACCTTGCGCTTTTTTGATGCATACACACTATTCTATGCTGAGTTCTTGTCAGAATCTAAACACAATGCACATGGTCAGTCGGATAAGGATATATACAATGACTATGTCCAAAAAATCTACACAGAACATGATGTTTCTGAAGACAACATAAAGGCAATTAAAAAACTGATGAAATCAATAACCAAGAAAGGCATGACAAGTGAAGGGAAGGACAGAAAGAAAAGACTTGTTGAAAAGGTTTTCTATCAGAAAGACAAAACACTATTCATCATGGCTATATATGAATCTGTGCTGCCACTGATAAAGAAGTATGTTATGATCTTCCAATCCAAGGAGCCAAAGCTGGACAAACTTCGTGATGAGCAGAGGCAGCTCTTGCTTGACTTCCTGTGCTGCTTCATCAAACCACAGAAGCTGTCTGGTATTTCCAACAAGAAACTTACAGAGTTGGACTTGTCAAACAAAGAAAACCAACTACCATTGTCTAACTTCTTTGTTGGGACCAAAGCAAAAAAACTGATCAAGCAAGGAAAAAGCTCTGAAGTGATGAACACACTCAAGGAAGCTTATATTGCATGTGGTAAATCACTGCAAACAAAAATGCCACTGAACAATATGCTACTGAAATGCATGTCAGTACTGGACCCTTTGATAAGGACTCACCAAGATACAGTACACTACTTGACCAAACTGCCAGCAATGTTGCCAACTGTCATAAAGGAATATGAAATGGATGAATTCAACTTACAAGTAAGATCATATTGTGTTGATGAAACAGTTGCCGTCACCCAGCAGTTGTCAAGACACAAGAGTTGATGTATGGTGGGCTGCTGTGGGGAAGGCCAAGAAGTATGACATGTTGGTGAAATGTGTGAAGGCAGTACTTAGTTGCTTTCATGGACCTCTTATTGAGGGAACATTCAACGTGATGGGAGATGTACTTGATGAAAAATCATCACGTATGCATGTTGAAACCTACAGTGCCATACAACTTGTCAAACATAAATTGAAAGCTCAAGGGCAGAATTCTGTGGAAGCATTCTCCCAAGATGATCCCTTGCATGCTGTTGTGAGTGCAGATCTGTGCAAAAACATGAGAATGGCATACAAAACATATGTAGCACACAAAGAATCAAAAAAAGAGGACAGACAAATGCAATTGAAAGAACATGGGGTTACACCAAATCCTGTGACATCTGGCTCAAAAAGGCAGCTGAAAGAGATTTCATTCCAAGCAGCAAAGAAAGCCAGAAGTGATGATGCTGAGAAGGTGGCAGGGCACAAACATTGAATGATGATACAGTGAGAATTGACAGCCAAACAATGATGTGATTGAATGAAATGTAGGGCAAAAACTTGTATATGCAATATAGGACAAAAGTAAATTTCAGTGGCGTGGGATACATTATGAAATTTGTTCATTGGAGAAGACTTGCACTAGTCTAATGTCTTCTGATTCATATCTCTGGCAATTTGAAATTTCAGAAATTGAATATGATAATTTACAATCAATTCATGATGCAGTGTAGAACAAAAACTTTGATATTAAATATAGGACAAGCAAATTTCAGTGACATGTAATACAATATGAAATTTGTTTATTGGAGAAGAATTGCATTGATGTGTTCTGATTCATATCTCTTGCAATATGACATTTATGTTGATGGTACCAATAAAACTATTGAGAATGTATTCATCTTTTAATCCCTTAGGCTTACATCAGCTTATCATTTAATCATACAATACTGACATGTTTACTTAGACCCAAACAAGAAAATATAGAATATTATGCCTATTTGAAAACTTATAAACTGTAAGATTTTCAGCAATTCCAACTTGAATTGCTGAAAATCTTACAGCTTACAAGCTTTCATAAGGGCACAAAAACTATGTTTTCCTGGCAGGAAAAGCTGATTTGTGCACTTTAAAATGCTCAAATTGCTGTACCTGGACCCCACCAGGGCGCTGCCCCTGGACCCCGATGGGGGCCTAGGCGGCCCCCAAACCCCCGGCCTCTAATTCTTCCTCGGATTTTATCAAAGGTCACTCACATGCCTGTAGGTAGCATGACGACCAGACAGCATCTGGGATGTGGCCGCTATCATGGCGGTCCCTCCCTATCAATTGACTGTTTTGGTCATGTGCAACAAAAAGTGTCATATGTGAACAAACAAGGGGGAAAACTCAGTCCAAGAGACTATTTGCTTGCACAAGGCTAATTTGTCAGGCTCAAGTGAGGGCACATTGCTGGTCACCCGAATGGGATGTCAGACTGGTTGAGCTACAAGTGGTCACTCCATCCCCAGATGGCAGAGGTCATTTAACAAAGATGGGTAAAATCTTTTCACCACAAGTGACAACTTCAAATTTACCAGCATTCCTGTTCTGTTTCCCAACGAGATGACTTAATTGGACCACAGATGCACTTGCCATACCAGAGATGGCAAAATGAGGATATGCCTTTGAACCAATCCCCCTATTTCCAAAGGTCTTCAGCATAATTCAGGATGAGGAGGTGGTGGCCATATCCTAGTGGCTCCTTAATATCCAACTAAGCCTTGAGTACCAGAGCTATTTGATTTATGTTTAGAGCCTCCCTGGCCACTGCTGACATGGTAGAAACTACTAGTACATTTCTGGTCATCAATATTCCATGGGAAGCTGACCATCATCATGCAAGCTCCACACTCGGAAACTTTTGCCAAAGGCATTACAGCTGCCGGCTTCTCCTTTGAAAAAGGGGTTTAAGAGAGTTGCTGTAGTACACTAAGGAATTTCTCATCTAATTAACATGTATGAGGGCTGATGGAGAACCTTTGTGGATTGGGGTGCCAAGTGTCACCTTGATCCATGGCAAAGCTCTACAAGAAAGATAGCAGAATTCCTACTTTCCCTTTTTAAAGGAAAATCTTTTAAACTGAGGACAATTGAAGGATATACAATATAGGGCAGTATAATCTCTGCATCTCTAAAATTCCAGGGTTTGACAGTTGGATCAGATCCACATCTGTCAGTCCTTGTAGCTAGTGTTTACTCAGATAGACTAGTAGAAACAAGGTTGATTCCATGGTAGGATTTGTTGATGGTACATACTTTGTGCCCTGACAAAACATCCATTTGAATCTAAGGGTCAAGAGCTCAAACACATCACAAAATTGTTTTCCCCTCACTGTCAGGCCTTCTGGGCAAGACAAGGGGAATTGTATGCTCTATGTGTCACCAGAATGAGATTTTCAGAAGATGGCCATGAGGTAGTCATATGGGATTCTTAACAAAAATTTAAATACCCAGAGACCCATAGTTGCTTTGTCACTGCGTTTAGGATGTTGACTTTCTCCTCATGTTTGTAGTACCACTGAACTAGGTTGCCATTTTGCACTGCTCATGCTCAGAAGCAATGCATTGTGGATGTAGAATTACATGAATATAAAGCTTTATTTGATCTGGGGTCACAAAACAGGCTTTGTTCCCATTATGGAGTAGTGCTTCAGTTCATTTGAAGTAATACTTGAGTGCTCTCACCAGAAAGATATACCCTGATCAGATATATTCCAGCCTTTGGCAATTAAGTAACCTGATCAAAGAAATGATGTCTCCTAACACTTCTTTTTTATTTTATCTTGGGACAGTTTAAACAGTGTATTAGGCTAGCCTAGCCTATGAATGGGGTCAGAAAGGATTAAGCTATTAAGTCTATACACCTCCCTGATGCACAGCTCTGCATGAGCATGAGCAGATGT
>CAXHWN010000773.1:0-22000 GCA_964020975.1 Hermodice carunculata | reverse complement strand
GTGATAAGTCCTGCATGGGCAACACATTGGCCAAACTAGGTCAGGGTAATTATTGGCTGCCCTCACCCTGGGCCAAATTTCCCTGAGGCTGCCTAGTTATATTCTATAAAATACACTTTTTGGTCAGTGAATTCTGATAAAACTTAGTCAAATGTGATAATTATTGTCTACTTAAAATACCTGCAAACTTTGGTGTCTTTCCTACAGACAGCTAGTAATTATTTGGGCTATTTCTTTGTTACATATGTATTTTATGTTTGTTGTACCCCTGAACTAGGTTGCCATTTTGCACTGCTCAAGCTCAGAAGCAATGCATTGTGGATGTAGAATTACATGAATATAAAGCTTTATTTGAGCTGGGGTCACAAAGGGAGCTCTTTCAACCCAAAGATGCACACAAGAATGGAGTCACAAACCATCCACCCATGTGTAGGATATTAATGTTGTGCCTCACCAGCGGTGAGTGGCTGAAAAAGGGCCAGGCCCATTTACATGATTAAGTCTCAGTTATTTGGTTAGCTATAGCGGGGAATCCCTCCCCCCCCCCCTTTCCAATCTGTTCTATATCAGAAAATTTCAGACCATTTACTTTGTGAATGTGAACTGTACCATAAGTCTTATAGAAATGAGGGTTACTTACAAATAAGTTTAAATTTTCAGAAAAATCTACATATTTGTACCACAGTTGCATTCATGTAAGATTTTACTTGGTCTGTATCATGATCACTTTAGTTCAGTTATATTTTGCCCATTTGGTTTTATTTCCTAGAAAAAACACTTGATTGCAACCATGATTCTGTCCTAAATAAAAGTCAATGGAACATGACACTCTTGTTTCTGTATCTGCTTTAAATTAAAAGCAATTGCATCATTGAAAAGAATGCCTATAGCCTTGGAACCAGTCGCAGATAAGCAGTGTGCCTTAGACATGTTAGAGGCAGTGCGGGTACGTGCTGTCATGTCATAACAAAAATATGCTTGAAGTGCAGATATGAAAATGGGAAAAGTTGTATTTAAGGGGAATAACCTTGCTACATGTATGAACACAACTGTACCCATAAGTAACGAATCTGGGGCAGAAAGAGAAAGTATGTTGTGGTCAAAAGGCACAATTTTACATTTTAAACAAGTAGCATCATTATACCTCAGAGAGAAATCCGTACTTGTGATTGGTTTAAGTAAGGTGGGTAACAGTTCTTCCTGTCACCCAGAGTGAAGGTTACTGTCATGAGAATTTCTATGTCTTTATTGATTTATTGTTTTGAATTATAATAAAACTTTGGATGACTGGGAGAATTGTGAACCTTCAGGATGGACTCAACGCGAAGCGAACACATCAAAGTACAACTTCAAGACATGCCTATACTTGCCAGAATGAATCAAGCAGCTGTTAATGTCACCTGTTACCATTCTTGCATGCATTTAGCCATAACATTCAGGCTTCAAGATGTTTGAAGTTATGAATCTAAAATATGGCAGTCCTGATATGAATCAGTTTATCCATGACAAGAAAATTGTCATTAAGTACAAGTATAAAATATCTTTTAAAGTATGTTGTCCAACATATTCATTTTTCAGTGCCTTTGGTCACAAAGAAACCAGATGTCAAAGCTGTTCCCCCCAAAAAGACAAAGAGAAAGTTTGCAGGTATGGAATATTGGTAACATTCATATATTATGTATAGATGCACAAATGAAGTCAAAACTGCGTCATGCTAAATGTTTCTTTTTGGAAGTGTGTTCAGCAAAGAGTGTACTAGAATAGTATTCAATTGTTTTTAGTGAATGCAGTTCTATAAATCTGACTGTGTCAAATTCAGTATTGCTTGTCTGCCATTATAGCTGGTGCCCATGGTGGAATATTTTGTAAATGTGATAGTCACTCTTGATTCCATATGCAGGAAATGATAACTCAAGGCTATGATTACACTGCCAGCGATATACCATGCTTATCCCTGTAGCCTCTGTAAATAGAGGTTGTTGTTACAGGGGTTTCTTTTATTCAACAACTCTAGCTTGATAGGCAACCCCACACAGAATTGCTCTGGAAATACTGGAAACTATACTCAGCTGTCCATATTGATGGTACATAACTGTTTGAAATAAAGTGCTTATCATGACTAATGTCATCAAGTCAATTTACGCACATTAGCATCATCACTGGGCTATATAAAAAAAAAGCAATGTAAGGCCACACAAAGTTGAAATTATGGTTCTCAGACATATTTTTTTTCAAAATGACCAGGTAACCGGGCCTTTTTTAAAAATTTTTATCCACCCGAAACATTATGACCAGGTGACCAGGCTTTTTTTTTTCACAAAAATCAGAATTTTTGATCCCGGGGAGTAACATGCACAGCGTCGCTCGGATTACTATTGCGCCAGCGTGACTACCCCAAATTATTATTTTGTCTTTTTTTTCTCCTAGGCCACCTGTCCAGTACAGGACCGCGGCAGATAAGCAGAGAGCCACAGAAATATTATTATTATTAACCCCCAAGTTGGGGGGTAGTCACGCTGGAGCAATCCGAGCGACGTTGTGCATGTTACCGGCACCTGTGTTCCTCAGTATCAAATTCGCCACGGACAACTGCTTAATTGGTACAAATACGCTAGCGTACGTTGCATATTGTGAGTAGCCTCCAATTATCCCCCATGGGCGAATAGTTTTAATTCCCGGTGTGATCTAGACCGAGACCATACAAGCCATATTTAAATGTCTAGGAATGCCAATGGCAATGACACAACGTTTATCATGGATCGATATTTTCTGGGTCAAGCAGATGGAAGTGGAGCATGCATTGCGCGGCGGAAGTAGAGCATACATTGCGCGGTCACATGCCGACCTATTTTCTGCAGGCAAAACATGTCAGCATGGTCAGCGCACACTTGCCTTGGTATTTCAGTTTCAGTTACAGAAACTGACAAATAATAAATAATAACACAGCGTGGAGGCTTCTTGGTTCAAATGTGTGGAAAACCTTTATGGCAGACAACATTTAAATTAAAAAGGTTTGTCCGCTGACATTTGAATGGTCCGGCGATGTGGTTTTTTTTTTTTAAAATCTTCATGAAACATATTCGACCCGCCGGGTTTGGCGTGGACCCGGCAGTGTCTGAGAACCATAATTTCAACTTTTTATGGCCTAACTATTTCCATCGAGTCCCTGATGAGCTCTCCTGAAAGAGAAACCGTTTGGGCATTTACAGCAGTTTGACGGACCTGTGCATTTTCTTCTCATTTGCTCCATAGATAGAGGTTTCCCCAAATTCAGGGGAAAGTGCTTTGCAAAAATAGATGGGATGGATTCTTGCCAACCCTACATATATATTTCTGTAATATTTTGGACAGAAGAGTTGTATTTAAATTTGAGATCAAAAATGTAAAGTCTTCTGTTATAAGCAACATGATCCTTCTCCACTTCAATTTACACTGCTTTTGTTGCAGGCAGAGTGCAATGGACAAATGATCAAAACTTTGAGGTACAGAAGATATTCAAGGACTTCATCAAACACAAAGTTATTCCAAAACAGGAGTGAAGTTGAAGACAGAAGAAGACAGTTTTCAACTCTGAAGGACAAACACTACAGAAAAATTGTTTTCAAAATCAACAATATAATAACAAAAGAAAAGCAGAAATAATAAGGCTATAACCATATTTTCCCTTGAACTTACATTCATGAGACTTATCTGTAAGTGCATGTATATGTAGATCCATGTGTTATGTAGCAAAGCTTGCTCTGAGAGACAACTTTTAGTCATACCTTAGGTGGTGTCTCAAGACAGTGACCACTGTAATATGCATTTGTACCGAAATATTGTTCCCAAGTTGTCCTCAAATCATAATTATGTACCTCCCTGTTGATGTTGGCTGAGGAGTTTTTGGTCGTACACAGGCTACTAGTCTACTTTGGATCATGCTCAGCAAGTGTATAGAGTACCATTGATTATTACAGTGCCTTCTTGATGAATAAACATAATTCAGCTGAGCATGGACTGCTCACACGGTCCTCTCTTTTTTCTGCCCAAGGACATGGGAAACAGATGATTAATAGATGGGCTTAGGTGGAATTTTGAGAGAATTCTTTAAAACTATTTTACCAAGCATTCATGGAAAGGGCCCTCCACATGGTGTATACATGTTAACTTTACTTTTTAGAAGTGCATTGAAGTTGGGTCTATTGTGACCATATGGCTACCAAGTTGTATGTCATGATCTGATTCCTCTAGAGCCATGATACATGCTGAGCACAGTTGTAGTTGAGCACACCAAGGAAAACTCTGGTCTCCTGTCTTTTAATGCTCATTCAGATGTGATAGTGTCAAAGAGCTTTAATTGCTTCGTTAGAATTCTAACGTATAAATCAAGTGCAGCTGCAAAATAAAAATTAGACATAATTTTAAATCACTTTGAGTTCTTTAATTTCAAATCAAAAAATTATTTTGTGGTTGTGTCAAAAGAGCTTCTAACACATGAATCAAGTGCAACTCAAAAATAAAAACTAGATACAAGTTTAGGTCACTTTGAGTTCTTTCATATGAAACCAAAACAAAATTATTGCAGGTGTGATTTTGAAGTCACTTTGCACCAACGATAGATAGAAATTGACTATTTTATATAAATGATGTGTAAATACCTCTGGCACAGATTTAAATTGGAAGTTTTTAAATAAAATTCATGTGTTCAGTTCAGAAAGTTTTATACATACATATATATACATTATATATCTATATATATATATGTTTAAAATTGCTGTGGTTGCACTAATCCTATTTGGTCAGTTAAGTATCAATGCAACTTCCCTTGGTCTTTGATCCAGAAATGCTTTAATTGTTGGTTGAGGACCACCTATTGAACTGTACATCATATAGACTCTTGGATATCGTTCACTCGCCTGTAAAAACACATTTATGTTTTGATACAAAAGGAAGCATTTTTGCTGAAATAAGATTGGTTTCTCAACGATGGTTGGTCACACTTGCTTACTTATAGATATTTTGTTGATATTTTACCTGCCAACTGCAGTGTTACATTAATTAAGTGCATCCCTCATAAATGCATCGTCGTAACCCCATGGAGACCATGGTTGATTAACTATGTTGGTCGCGGTTTTATTCCTTATTTTACATATAACCTGTTACCATGTGAAAGAGGAAAGTGTTTCTTGCACCATGCATGTGTGTCCATTCACTATGCAAATGAACGTATTCTTTACCACACATGCATAGTGGGCGCTATGGATTGTCGAGCTGTTCTTGTCCCCCTTGGAACCCTCAAGGGGAGGAATCTGATTGGTCAATAGACTTGTGGAAAAAAATACGATCTGAGTAGGTAATATACCACGGTGTCCGTGGGGGAACAACAATGCACAAATGTACTAATACGCAGCTTACGAAATACAGTTCAGATATTGCCGGGGCGAGGCGTGACAATGGCGCGCATGACCGATCACATAGTTACGCTCAAGTCTTGTTGCTCAGGTAGGTCACGCTAACCCGACCGCAACCTGACCCCAGAACTAGTTGCCTGTCTTTCTAATGGGGAAAACTATGAAAAGTAACCCCCTCCATCCAAGGATACTTTGCGATGTTTGCAAATTTCCTTGTGTCAGCAAAACAGCCTGGCACTTTGCAGTTGTACACAGGCATTTTGATGATGATATGTTGTCGAAAACTGCTGCAATAGCTACGCTTTCTTGTGTACCACTCGCCTCCCGTTCACTTTGCAATACTGTAATATGGTTGCTCCAGTAAGCGTCCTACTTCTCGCAACGTACCGCAGAATCGCGTTGTGCGTTTCCTGGCGGTAGAAACAGGTACTGTATTTCGTAAGCTGCATATTGAATTAGGAAAACAGTTGCTACAAACAAAAAACGTAAGCTCTACTACGTGTGAAATGGAGATGCACACACCATGCAACAGAATAGGTAATACATGGTACTGTACATTGACCATTTTGCTGTAATTTGTTTTCATGTATGATGCTGATGGAAGCAGAGCAAGAAATGAGAGTGAAAAGTATGTTAAACTTAAGGATGTATGGCAAGTTAGCAGTGACCTTCACAAAGCACTGAATATAACTTTGGATTCAAATATAAAGTATGGTAAACTATACATTTTCTGAAAGCAATCAAACTGGAGATGCTATTCATTTCACTTTTACTGTGTCATGTTGGTTGCAATGTTTGTTAACAATTACACAAGTGATAATTATAATTTACCAGAAATAGCGCTTCAACTTATTCAAGTTTGAACACGTTGACCTCAAATCTGCAGTAAACTGAAGTTTATGTAGTGAATCAAAAAGCGTGTCTAAGATTTTCGTATTTTTGTTCCTTTTTGTCACCAGAGTTGGTCAAAGGTAGCTTGCCTTTGATGTGTCACCTTGTCCACTTCAAACAGAGGTATATCAGAAACATCACAATTCCAAAATTTGAGACGCACTTTTTAGATTTATAGTGTGTTCTATAGTTTACCTCTAATTTGATGTCAAAATCTATTATTTTAAAATGTAGGAGTTGAAGTTTACCTCTAATTTGATGTCAAAATCTATTATTTTAAAATGTAGGAGTTGAAGCCAAATTTGTTGCAAATAATGATATCTTTTATCACTT
Organism: Hermodice carunculata; assembly: GCA_964020975.1. NCBI lineage: Eukaryota > Metazoa > Annelida > Polychaeta > Eunicida > Amphinomidae > Hermodice > Hermodice carunculata. Next base: position 15,386 of record CAXHWN010000773.1, on the reverse strand, counting down.
TCCAGTCTGAGTCCGCATATGTGCGGACTCACACAGATGATATAATATTAATATAACGATTTCATATGTGAATTATTCTTGAAAAGACATTTCCAACGAATACCAACATGTCATGTCTACTATTAACTGTTAGTCAACAGCTTTTCTCGGCGTGCCGAGGAAAGCTGTTGACTCAGATTGGAAACTGTTATACATTTTTATAATTGCTGTGTAAACATTTTAGCTAGTAAACATTACAGTGCCACAGAATTGTTCCTTAGGTTGTATGCTTTCCAGACCTGCCAATGTTAATCTTTAGGAGTAAGATTTACTCTTTTTGAGCTAATATTCCAACAAAATAGTGAGAAATTTTATGAAAAGAGCAAGATCTTACTCTTTTTAAGACCAAGTTCTCTTTAATAATCTATTTTAAAGTGCCAAATCTTACTCCTTTTTCACAAATGTTTTACTCTTTTTGGACCTTGGAGGTTGGCAGGCCTGGCTTTCCAAAATACATACTTTATGGGGCTGCTTGAGTTTATTTAGAGAGTAATCTAAAGAGTAATCTAAAGAAAAATGTTCCTCATTGCTAAACCTACTGCTAACTTGCTGTAGGTCCTCATGGTTCCATAGAAATTACAATGTATGCCATGAATAGTGAATTGTTAGGTTTGGTCAAATTCAAAGATGGTGAATTTGCTGTACATTTGGAATTAAACACATAGAGTATAAGCAGTGTGGACATTGTGTTGTTTGTTTTTCTGGCTCTGCCCTGAAAGCTGAAGAGGGAGCGAAATACTTTTTGGCCTGTCTATATGTCTTTCTTGCCATCTGGTATTTTCTTACAAGTGTATCTCAAAAATGCATGGATCAGCATAGCAGCATCAGCCCTCTACATATAAAGGTGAACTGATTAAATTTTAATGAAATGGTAGCCTATCTGTGTGTTGATTATGACTTGTTGGCAGAGCCATCAGTCCACGCCTCCCGCATTGAAGGTCTCCAGTTTATTAACTTTGATATTGCAAGAGATTGCTCTACAAATTCTAGGAGATATTTTACCTTTAGATTAAATTCCATTCTCTGACTGATCATCTATACATAACCAAGTAAAGCTGTTCGAACTATTTACAACCAACTTCCATGCAGAATTGATCGAACTCGTACTCACCAGGTAGTTTTAGTGAAGTAGACACCAGCCTTGATGTTAGAAAAAACGGAAATTGAATCCAGAATTCAGTCGTTAACTTTTTGAAAGTTGTGACTACCCTTGTGAACTTTTAATGCTGCACTCTGGCATGGGTTTTTAAACAAAAGTGTAAATGAAGACTTGATTTGTATTATTATCCCTCAGAACTTCCCCTTTCAAGACTTTAACATGCCACTCACGGTGGAAGGTCTTGCTTACCCTATCTACATGTACATGTAATTGCCTCTATGAGGAATCACTCCTGCAATATCTTGAAACAAGTATGCTTCATAGATAATCATGTTCCTTCGAGTTCAGTGAGTTTTGCACACACACCTCCGTAAGTTTGAAATATTCTATTTTGAGCTTTTCTCATGGCCCATTGTCCATCCATCTGTAATTATGTCTGTGTGCCAACACAGACATTGCTTTTCTAGGAATCTCTCTCTCTCTCTCTCTCTCTCTCTCTCTCTCTCTCTCTCTCTCTCTCTCTCTCTCTCTCTCTCTCTCTCTCTCTCTCTCTCTCTCTCTCTCTCTCTCTCTCTCTCTCTCTCTCTCTCTCTCTCTCTCTCTCTCTCTCTCTCTCTCTCTCTCTCTCTCTCTCTCTCTCTCTCTCTCTCTCTCTCTCTCTCTCTCTACCGGCAAATTTTTTGCGACATTTCATTTTAAAACTATTCTACGTAGAAACTCCAAACTTGGCATGATTATACTTCCATACATGAAGTCTTGAGTTTTTGTAAAGACCATTGACAGTTTTGAAAATTATGCAAATTAGGGCCATTTGAAAATTTAAATGTTGAATATCTTCAAAACTGTCATGGGAAAAGGTGCCAATCCAACCTGAATTCATAGGTTTTGTAACACTGCACATTTTTGTAATTTTCATGTGACCTCTAAAGGTCCAGGTCATTTGGACCTTTGAAATTTTCATCCAGCCATAACTCTGTCAATTTCCATCCAATTTTGGTCATGTTGAACTCAAATTGTAGGTATTGCAATACTGCATATTTTTGTAATTTACATAGAACCTTTAAAGGTCAAGGTCATTTGGACCTTTGAAATTTTCATGCACCCATAATTTTGTCAATTTGCATCTGATTTGATTCATGTTGAGCTCCAATTGTAGATATTGTAACACTGTACATGTTTGTAATTTACATGTAACCTCCAAAGGTCAAGGTCATTTGGCCCTTCAAAATCTTCTTCCCATAACTTAGTCCATTTTCATCTAATTTGGTTCATGTTGGGCTCACATTGTAGATATTGTAACATTTTACATTTTTGTAATTTACATTTAACCTCTAGAGGTCAAAAGTCAAGGTCATTTGGACATATGAAATTTTCATCAACTCATAACGCAGTCAATTTTCATCCAATTTTGATCATGTTGGACTCAAATTTCAGGTAATGCAACTCTGCATATTTTTGTAATTTACATGTAACCCCTTAAGGTCAAGGTCATTTGGACCTTTGAAAGGTTCATCTAGCCATACGTTGGTCAATTTTCATCCAATTTAATCAGATTGGACTCACATTGTAGGTATTGCAACACTGCATATTTTTGTAATGGACCTGTAACCTCTAAAGGTCAAGGTCATTTGGACCTTTGAACTTTTCATGCACCAATAACTTTGTCAATTTGCATCTGATTTGGTTCATGTTGAGCTCAAATTGTAGCTATTGTAACACTACACATTTTTGTAATTTACATGTAACCTCTAAAGGTCAAAGTCATGCTCATTTGGCCCTTTGAAATCTTCTTCTACCAATAACTTGGCCAATTTTCATCTCATTTGGTTCATGTTGGGCTCACATTGTTGATATTGTAACACTTTACATTTTTATAATTAACATGTAACCTCTAGAGGTCAAGGTCATTTGGACATTTGAAATTTTCATCAACTCATAACTCAGTCAATTTTAGTCCAATTTTGATAATGTTGGACTCAAATTGCAGGTAGTGCAACTCTGCATATTTTTGTAATTTACATGTAACCTCCAAAGGTCAAGGTTGTTTGGACCTTTGAAATGTTCATCTAGCCATAACTTGGTCAATTTTCATCCAATTTTAATCATGTTGGACTCAAATTGCAGGTATTGCAACACTGTTTGTTTTTGTAACTTACATGTGACCTGTAAAGGTCAAAGGTCAATGTCATTTTGCCATTTGAAATGTTCTTCTAGCCATAACTCGGTCAATTTTCATCCGGTTTTGATCGTGTTGAGCCCATTAAACGATCTACTGCTTTATGGCCATTTCTGCTCATGCCTTACAGGTGTCGCAAACTTTTGAAATAACTTTCATTTGTAGGCACACAGACAGATTTGCTGTGAAGAAATGGTTCCTCTATGGCCAATGATGACAAGATAGCTGTGGAGTATAAGGGAAGGACTCTTCCATAATGATGTGCCAATTATCAGATTTTATCTTGCGATTTTGAAAAGTAGTACCGTGATAAATGTTTGAACAAAAATCATGGTCTTTACCTATTTGATATCAAGTTTCGTATCAAAAGTATGTTTTACTCTGACTAGTGTCATAAACAAGTAAGCCAGTGTGTCTAACAAAAGCCGATTGTATGCACCTGAAATTGACATTCAAATCTACGTACAGAATTGTTTATTTATAACAATGAAATAATCCCAGCCGCATAATTTTTGTGGTGGCCCTCGTACAGTCTCAAAACATAGGCAAATTATTTTATTTCGTCATATATCAGAATAGCTGTGATCCAAATCAGCGTGAGATTTCAATTATGTTAGCTAAAATATATTGAAAAAATTGAGCAGACCTAAACTGAGGGACAGATTTGAATATTCGCCTATGTGTATCAGAAAAAAAGTGTGCTTAAGCTATCCAACTTTACCTTAGGCCTGTATGTATATGTATACCAATTTATCTTTTAACATAAAAGGCAGGGAAAGCACACACACAGTGCTTGAATTATGTTAATATTTTACAATATGTTTTTCTTGGCATCGTTTTCAAGATAGATCTGAACGTTAGCATGGTTAGTGAAAGGCGACTTCGTTAGGCATTACACACAGTTGCCAAGCTATCAGATACACTCATGTGATTGCTGTTTTTCCAGAATCTGTAAACATTAAATGTAAAACGGTTATGTAGGCTTGAATTGGACAGCTGCAGTATGCTAGGCCTACAGTTTAATTGCAAAGATTCTTATTGGAAGTCCAGGCACTCACATGCAGCATTTTGCTCGGCGCTAAATATTTAAGTTTACATTTACCACACATAGGCCTACATGTAAATAGATTTATTTTTAAAACAAGATCCGAAGAAGAAACATGAATGATGCTTTCAGAGGGGAAGTCTCGGTATAAGTCTCATGAGGTAGGGTAAGTTGAGGTAAAGTGGGACACTTAAGGACAAAAAACAAAATGGCTTTGTTCTTATTGACAAGTTCGAAAATTTTATTTGGTCACGAGATATGGGCAAACATTTACCATATTTTCAAATATAAATATAATCTATCAAGATGTTAAATATTTTGGGAAAATTTAAAATTGAAACAGTAAGTCACGTGTCCCACTTTATCTTGCATTTAATACAAAGTGGGACATAAGCTCAGCTGAAGTGGGACAGTTGTTGTCTTTAAATAAAAATAGATCGAAATATTAAAATTTAAAGTTTCACATTGTGAATTGTTAACCAAGACGTAAATGCGTTTCAGTTTGCACATAAGGAATAAACGCACTTGGTAGCTTAGGCGGAGTCAAAGGCCTATTAAAGTGGGCCTACCATGTGCATTATTCATATTAAGTGGGACATCATGAGTTGCTTTTTAGACCTGCATAATAGGGCTGTCCTGAGATGGTTCATAATTTAGCCAGATGTGGTGCTGCCCATCCTGTTCACTGCCGATTGCCCAGGTCCTGTGGTCATTTTTCATGACCCCCCCCCCCCTCCATTTTTCCCCCATAAACTAACATGAGAAATATCAAGTACTGTATAAGTTTAACCTAGAGCTATATTTGTTGTCAAATAAGCATCAAACCTTCATTTGATCACATCGGGGTGTAATTGCAATGTACCAAGATGTACTTCATGTAAGACAAAATGTGGTAATTACAAAATTACAAAAATTTTCCTCATGTGGAGAGTGCGACTTTCAGGGGTTTTGAGCTTTGTTGTAATGCATGCTAACCATTTATTACCTATACACTTGACCTTAAATGTGTGTCACAAACATATATCATGGAAATGAAAGACTGTGTGTCAAGATATTGCAGCATCTCAGATCACCAACATTATGCAGGTTCAACTAAACTTACTTAGGCATACATCTATAATGGAAGGACCCGAAAGACAAACGTCATATTATTATTATTTTATATTAAAATTAAAAGGTAAAATTTACAGGTGTCAACAGTGGTAGTTGCTGTCAATGTTGAGATCATGTGACAGGATCTTAACAGCAATTACCACATGTAAAATACAACTATCATCAAGAATGCCGTCTTCCTGTGCGCACGATTCATGACTTATACCATGCCTTACGTGTCTTACACTCGAGCCAGTCATCATGCCACCTTTGTCTTGTGGGTTCATTTGATGCCACAGCCACAAATTAAAGTGGATTGTTTTGCATTTACTGTTACCTTATTGCATTGCTGGATGTTCCTGTTTCTCTCCCACCCCGTTTTTTTGTTTTTGTCTCTCTTGTACAAATGCAAAATATGCATTACTTGTGACTGAGTACATAATAATATTATAATTGTCATTTTATATTATTTAATTTGCCACGAGGCAAGATGTCTCAATTGTTTAATCTTCACTTAATTGTGTCAGTTTGATCCTTTTGAATTTAATTTTTGTTGTTTATGTACTCTAATTCCTGTAAAGGAAAGGCTCATGAATATTAAATTTAGTGTCCCACTTTACATAGAACGCACTGTCCCACTCAACCAAACTCAGATCAGGTAAAGTGGGACACATTAGGTCAAGATACAGATGTAGGTGGCGCTTCCATATTGAAAATGATAGCCCTATGAGATGAAACTTTGTCATGGATACTACAAAATAAATGAACAAAACCGTGATGTACATTGGGTATTTCTGGACAGGGACCTTAGCAAAATTGCACATGTTTTGCTATGCACGAGAACTAAAGTATTTTCTTGATATGGGGAGTTGTTTTACATGGATCTCTTCTCAGTGGAAGCATTCGGCGCTAACAGTTTTCTGCAAAAAGGGTAAAGTATTGCACCTGTTCTTTCTTAAATACATACCGATTTATCAGAAGGGGCCATTAATTTAAACCAACGGAACCAAAAATAGTGTCATGTCCCACTTTACCTGATGTCCCACTTTACCTTAACTTACCCTACATGTATGACACAGGACCAATTGCTTTCCGTCACTTTGATAAACGTTCCGTGTGATCCCAATTTAACCAGGTCTGCATATACATGTACTACATGTATAGGCCTATATTTGTGCCAATGAACGTTTTAACTGGACTGTGCATCATCGTTTGAAAGATTTTTCAGAGTAGAAATCGTTGGATAAAAAACACTTCACTGTTCCAGTGATTCAGTTTACTGCGGCAAAAACAGCTATTTGGATTTATTTTCTTTTACATATCACAGCCAGAGAAACCCCCACCTAGAATGGTTAAATTGCTGACACTCAAGTTTTTCAAACGTGGTCATAATGCTCTAATTAGGCTATTTTAAAATACTGTGGCCTTAAAGTTCTGATTGGGTGTTAAAGGTCCAAAATTGTGCCTAGCGACCACCCGCCCAAGACAACCTCGTTACCGCCCTGACTAACGGGTCCATTATCTTTTTCTTTCAACCTTCAATGATTCTAACTGTGTAAAATGATTCTAACTTGTAAAACTTCGCCATTTAGCCCTACCTCATTACTTGACCTTGGGCAATGACCTTGACTTGGATAGTGACCTTGATTTAGATAATGAATTACCTTAATACTTGACTGATCATCATTTTACTTCATTACTTTTCAAAGTACAGAGGATTGCCTCCAGTAGACCTAAATTTTGCACTCAGTTTTTAGGAGTGTATATTTTCCTTAGATTTGATGCGATAAATTGATCTCCATGGTAACCATCTTAAAGGATAATAAATAGGCCTACAGTTAGCTCCCAGACTATCAATGGCAGCAGCTGGGGGAGAGCAAGTATCGTAACTGGAGACTGTGCTAAACACTCTGGAAAGTGAACTGAGGCATCAGCCCTGTGAGATATAGGTCTATAAACACTGGAAAATGAATTGAGAGATCATCCTTGTGAGATATGTAAAACGATTTGAATTTGGCGACATTCAGAAATAAAGTGTACAAAATGCAAATTCCACTTGTAACGGGGTGTTGATTATATTCAAATTGATCTATATGGTTGTCACGATCGAAATAATAATAGCTATGATGGTGTTTTCACTTATAAGAAAAAATAATAAAACATTAATGGCAGATTTTAGCCCTGGCGACATGCAAAATACTGAGAAAACTCATATTCTGGAGTATTTCAATGCCCATATGTCAAATACTATAAATGCTAGTGTAGCAAAACCATATATTTTTAGAAAGGTCTTCAGACAAGCTATGCACTAAAGCATATTGTAATAGCATTATCTTAAACACATTGGGAAAATGCTTGGCGACATATGGGGCTCGAATCTCGTGAGCCTTGCCCATATACCCAGTAATATATATAAACACACTGAAAGCATGAACTGAGAGATCAGTCTATTAGATAATTAAACACAGTGGAAAGTGGACTGAGAGATCATTACCTTGTGAGATATTGTCGCTGAAAAGTGAACTGAGAAATCAGCCTTATGAGATAATGGTGAACTGAGAGATCAGCCTTATGAGATAATAAACACACTGAAAAGTGTGTGAAAACCTTGTGAGATAGATTTATCAAGGGTTGTTTGATCTCACAAACCTGATCTCCTAAAGCATGATCTCTCAACTCAAAATAACACGCATGTGTGTGTGTGTGTGTGTGTGTGTGTGTGTGGGCATGTGTGTGTTTTTTTTTATTTATTTATTTATTTTTTTTAATTATTATTATTATTCTTACTTTACCAATTTTTTCCCTCCTTTTCTGTATCATTAATTGTATGTACATATATTAGGCGCCCAGCTAGATGAGTTGGAACTCCTCTGGGAGCCCTCATACCATTGTTACCTGTAATTTATGTATGTTATGTGAAAATAAAGTTCATTCATTCATTCAACTTAAATCCCACATCAAGGCATTACGAAAGCAATTAAGGAACTTACTGTTATCTTACAAGAAGAAAAAGATGATGTGAAAAAAACAATTGAAACTAAAGTGGGCAACATTTACACCACTGAATTGAGAAAATGTGTGTACTATGCATTAAAGCATCAATGGCCAGTTGATCACATCTCAAACATTGTTAAATTTATTGCTGAAACATTTAGAGGGCAAACACTGAAAGACATGCCACATCCTGCAACAATCACCAGGATGGCCCGTGAAATGGGCATAATAAGTGACCTGCAAGCTTGCAGTGTGCTGACTAACACTAAAAACTGTACCCTTGCTTTTGACGCTACAGATATTGATGGAAACCATGCTAATGAGATACATATAAGTGCCAACACACCAGCGGGATGACAGTATGTTACACTAGGTGTTGCTAGTTTACCTGGTGGGACTGCTCTTGATTACACCAACCACATCAGAGAGACTATTCATGATGTGGCTGAATCTTTCGCAGGGTGGACTGGAAATGAGAGAAATGTGGTTGCAAAAGACTGTGAAAACAACATAATTATCCAGTACTATATCAGATCTTGCCGTAATGATCCAGCTATCTTTGTAAATGAACAAAATGTGTTTGGCGACAATGTACAGTGTGATGACAGCCTATGGCAGGTACTTGTAACAGACCCACTCGAAAATGCACAGCTGATATCAAACATAGCAGCTGGGTTTGTTGAAGTTTTAGAAAGACAGCTAAGGAGATACTTGATTGGGGACCTTTCTACACCCACTCCTGACTTGTTACTGCAAACAGAAGCGGCAGCTGTGCACAACATGAAAGCAGAAAGGATCATGGCTCTTACTGACCACCAAGCAAGACGAGCCCCCAATGCACGCATGGACTTTGTTGAAGCAAAGGTGAAATGCAAAAGCAATAAAACAATTCAATGGTTTGCTTGCATGATGCAGAAACACAAGATGACATGGTAAAGTTTGTTGTTCAAAGAAGGAAAAGTGTGAGTAAAGACAAAAAAAGAGAGACAGAAAAAGACACAAGAAATTCTTAAAAGAAAGAGGCTGAAGTTTGTAAAAAAGACAGAAAATGAAAGGAAGAAAGTGGAAAAGGAAGTCAAACACTCAGAGAAATCCTTTTCTGGGGAAAAGTTTGAAGCCCTGTGCTCAGGTATGACTGAATGTACCACTGAACATAAAGAAAGCTTACTTAAAAGGCCAGCAGAGTTTGTGGGAAAGCTGATAGAACATGTGTGGTATGTGGATGAGGCAGGGGATGGGAATGGACAGGAAGTGACTTATGTGGGGAACATCCTGAAACTTAAAAAGAAAAAAGTATGTACATTTGTGGTTGGGTATCACCTTCCTCATGAAAGTACTGATAAAGAAGAAGACTATAATATGCCAAGAAGCCAACTTATTTCTGACTCTTTGTGTGGGGACTTGACAGTGCAAGACTGAGAAAATTTACATTGTGGGGACTTGACAGTTTAGTTTACAAATTGGTGAACATTATAAAGAAACTGCTATCACGGAAAGAACTTAAACTGTAAAGGTAAAGATATGAAACTATGGTGCATAAAGACATGAGAATTTTAAGAATAATGAACTGCATGCTGGACCATTAAGTCTGTTATCCTACAACAGAAGAACATAAATTATACACTGTACATATATATGTCAGTGAAACATTTAAATAATTTAAAAAGTTTTGCTGATTACTATTTGGAATAATTTTTTACAGTTTACTCGGTTTTTATTTTGTTCATTATAATGTAGCATTTGGTAATTAAGAATACCATGCCTGTTCAATTTCAATTGTTGGTAGGCCTATATTTTATATTATCAATTTCATGTTAAATTACATTTTTTTTTCTTCCTTTGCTTATTTGTTTGCAAAAATAAGTCACCAATGATGACACGTCATTGTGTTGATATTTTTAAAATTCCAAATTATATCAAATAAATTAAATTTGATTGCAAGTGAACAGGTTTGGGGGAGCTTAGCATAGCTGATCAGCCAAGGTCACGCATGACTGACCACACACCTTGGGTCACAGTTTTGAGGTGCCAAGCCAATGTTAATAAATGGCAGTGGAAGACCACATCTGGAGTGCAGTAAAATAGCAATAACTTCATTAATATTGGTCATAAGAACAAAATTCTAAAAGATTATTTATTTTTTCACCAAGACCTACAGGCTGATATAAGTTTTGATAGAATATTCATGTTTTAAAGTTTTCCATGCAAGTACCTAGACTATCTGCTACAAGATGATGATGAAGTTGAGGAAGAAGAACTGGAGTCTGGTAGTGAAGAAGAGCAAGACGATGACACAGAACAGGTAGTCTTGGGTAACCCTGCTGAGATTGCAACAGTCATGGATGTTGAAGTACCCCATCTAGACTGTGAGCTAGCGACGGCTGAAAACTTCAGGTAAGTCCCTTTTAATGTTACTGTTTACAAGTGGGTAAGTACAAGTTAGCAAGGTTCATTTGAGGCCAAGAATGTTGTCCAGTGTAATTTTACTGATGTAGGCTTCCATGTAAAAAGCATGGGACTGTAACCACTATCTTTGATAGAGTGACAATAACAATAATTTCAAAACTCGGCGAAGGTTGTAATTTGCGAGTGGAATGTGCTGGAAAAGGACAAAAAATAGTTATGCGAAAAGAACAATGAGCTAGAACAAAAGGTAACTGATCTTAGGGAGGAGAATCAAGTAAATAGTGCTAAGATTGCTAGCTTGCAGGTGCAGCCAGGCCCGAGTGCGCCTCAAGTGTCCAGCGGTTCAGGCCCTAGCGAGGCTCAGGTGCCCATCGGTTCAGGCCCTAGAGAACCTCAAGTGCCCATCGGTGGTCGACAAGGAGGCCAAGATAGACAGACTCCTGTAATAGCACAGTCCATACTTGTGTATGTCTGCAGTAGGAATGGTAATGCCCACACTACACATGGTACAGCCTCAAATACATCCCAGACGGCTCTCAACAAACAGGCCATAGTGGTGAATGTAGCAATAAAAAGCTCCTAATCGTGGGGAGCTCCAATGCAAAGAACTTGGCCTCTCTAATTAACAGTCGTGAAATACATGCTCTTGGAATGTGTTACAGTAGTGCCAAAATAGAGGGTGTAACAAGTAGGCTCCCTGATCTTGTCTCGCCACAGGAGAGGCCACCGGACTGTGCCATGATACATACTGGTGATATCAACACTCGATCCCCCGAACCTGTACACCTGGTGACACACAAGTACAACCAAATGATTGATCAAGCTATCTCCGTGTACCCACATGCGAAAATCCTGCTGTCTGGACTACCCTTTAGTCGAGATAGACAGCTGAATGGCAAAATCGACATGGTCAATTCTAGTATTCGTCGCCGATGCAGCATGCATCCAAACCTAATGTTCATTGACAATAGTGACCTGTGTGTAAAAATGGACAATATCCACTTCACGAATCATGCCAAAGAACTGCTTGCAGGTAAAGTGAAACGCCTACTCAACCCAAGTATCCAAATCCCGATCTTAAGTACATCTATCCATATTTAGCCACCATGCACCTGGACACTCAATTTCCTGCATCTCCTGGAATATTCGAGGACTGAGTACTAAATTGGAACATCCGGACACCGAACAGTTTCTGTTTGAACACGATATTGTTTTTCTCCAAGAGACCATGAAAGATGACAGATTTCATGTTGATATACCTACTCACAAATTCTTTCATTTTCCTAGATTGAGACGACATCACACGGCCCATAGGCCATCAGGTGGCATTTGTGTTTTTATAAATAAGAAGATTCTGTCTGGTGTTACTGTCAGTGCCATCTCTGATATAATCTGCTGGGTTAAGCTCGATAGGACTTTCTTTAATATAAGCAAAAACATTTACCTCGGTGGTGTGTATCTCCCTCCTGAAGGTACAACTTACGTTGCAGATAATGATAATTATTTTGAACTTTTAGAGCAGGAACTGGGCAAGTATAAAAGTGCTGGCACAATTCTGTGTGGGGACTTCAATGCTAGAACTTCAAACTTCCCTGATCATATTAATGATATAACAGGCTCTGATGGTCCTGAAGGTGAAATGTTCCATAACCTGTCGGTGAATGTGGGTGCCTCAATAAACACTGAAAGAGTATCATGTGACTTGGCAAGAGTAAATAACTATGGCAAATCCCTGTTGCAACTATGTAAAAATACAGATCTAAGAATACTTCACGGCAGAAAAGGTAATGATTCAGGTCAATTTACCTGCTACACAGCAAATGGTAATAGTGTGGTGGACTATGTAATAGCAAATCAGCATATTTTAAATTATATTCCTACCTTCCACATTGGTCATAAAAGAGCTGAGTCCGATCACGTCCCACTGTACATCAGCCTCAACACTGCCATGTCCCCTGGTCATACTGATAACTCTGTGCCAAGCATGAATAACCCTCCAAAACGATATCAGTGGGACAAGGCGAATCTACAGGTGTATCTTGAATGCATTGAAAGCTCTGTGTCCTTAGAGCTGCTCTCCGACTTCATATGTGAATTGGGTACTGCTGACTTGTGTGTTGATAATGTATGTGGGAAATTTTATGCGTATCTTGAACATGTTATTGGGGAAGTGTCTGTACCCAAGGTCAAATGTAAACGTTCTAAGTTCCCATCAAACAATTGGTTTGACTCAGAATGTAAAGAAGTGAAGAGAATTGTGCATGGCTATGGTAAATATAATTACCTCACCAACCCAGTAAAATGGAATGAGTATTGCGATTTGGTAAAAGATTATAGGCGTCTGATTCAGAAAAAAAAGAGGGAATACTTATTTTCTGTCCGTCAAAAGCTAGAGTATATGCATAGCAATAAACCTAACGATTTTTGGCATTTCCTGAAAAAAAAAGGAGCAAATGAAACCCCCAATGATGATATTGATTTTGATTCCCTGTATCATTCCTTTAAAGTTGAAGCCCAAAATCCTACTCAACAAGCATACTTTGATTCAGGATTCATGAACAACATTCGTCAATATATAATGAATAATAAGGAATTCTTTGACAAGGTATTGTCCACTGAAGTTGATGATGTTCTGAACCAGGTAATAACAATGAATGAAATGAGTAACTGTCTGAGAAGTCTTAAGTGTAACAAGTCCCCGGGTGTGGATGGAATTTGTAGTGAATTTCTAAAGTATGCCAAAACACACCTAGCTCAACCCATCCTTGCTTTATTTAACTACATTCTACAGTCAGGTGACTACCCCTCTCAGTGTGCGCATGGGTTAATCAGTCCCATATACAAAAAAGGAAATAAACAAGACCCCAGTAACTATAGGAAAATTACCATTCTCAATTCACTTGGTAAACTTTTCGAATCAGTCCTTAACAAAAGGCTATGTTTCAAAAATGAAATGATGTCACAGGATGACAAATTTCAGGCAAGCTTTCATCACCAATCTAGGACAGTTGACCAGGCTTTTACCTTAAACAGCCTGATTGAAGAAAGAAAAGTTCAGAGAAAACCACTGTACACATGTTTAGTCGATTTTTCAAAACCTTTTAACTCTGTTAATAGGTATGCTCTGTTTCACAAGCTCAAGGAAAGGGGACTCTCCGGTGCCTTCTTAAAAACCTTATTCAGTATGTTTGAAAAATCAACTTGTCAGTTAAAATGGAAGGGTCTGTTGAGTGAAAAATTCAAAAGTGAGTTTGGGGTCCTACAGGGCGGTGTTATAAGCCCTAAACTGTTCAACGAATATTTACATGATATCAGTGCACATATAGGTCCTGATGTGACAGACGGTATACTGCTTAATCACCTCTATGTGTACTACCTTTTGTATGCTGACAACCTTGTGTTGTGTGCAGATAGTCCCTCCAGCTTACAAGCTCAGCTTGATGGCTTGTACAAATTTTGTAGAAAATGGCATCTGGCACTCAATATTCCCAAAACTAAGGTTCTTGTCTTTAACTGCAAACATTCCAGTGCTCATTCCTGTACCTTCACTTTTAATGGCCAGGTTGTAGAAACTGTGATTTAAATACAAATACCTTGGAATTATCTTTAACTCGTCTATGAGAAATCCACTAGCAGAAACATGCACTCATCTTGCCCAACAAGCAAGGAAAGCTATATTTAGTAGCAATTCTCTCAGCTACAAAGCTATGAGCAAACCCTCCCCAATGCTCGCCTTGAAACTGTTCGATGCTCAAATCTTGCCAATTTTGGAATATGGGTCAGAGCTGTGGGTACAAGATAACTCAACGCAAATTATTGAAAATATCCAAACAAATTACTTGAAACAAATGCTTGGAGTCCGAAAGCGTACACCTACCCTCGGGGTATATACTGAAACTGGTCGATTTCCTTTACACCTGAGGCATCAAATCCGTGCAGTTAAGTAGGGGAGAGTGGGGTAAGTTGATCCCAGGGGTAAGTTGAGCCACCCCCCTTCTTTGCTTAATGAGATGCATCAGCTGGAAGGAAGTGCTCTCTAGTGGGTCATTGCTACCTCACTTCCTGTATGATGTAACAGATTCAACAAGAAACAGGAATGCCCATGTGCTGGGTGAAGAAATGTCTTGCAGCGTGCTGAAAGTGAAAATCGTTCAATAAGGTATGTGGATTTCGTATGTACTTACCATAGAGAGTAACCCAAATGCAACTGTAGCTGTAAATAGTTTGGAGCTTTGTTGTTTCATCAAGGACTGTAAACCTCTCCCACCATGTGTATGTTGGTGGTAAAATCTAAATGAATTTTGTAGATCGCTATGGGGCAAGTTGTGCCATTGGAGAGGGGGTAAGTTGAGCCATGGAACAACTTGCCCCATTATGGATCAACTTACCCCATGGTCTTTAATATCTTTACATGTTTAAGTCTACAAGCTTTTTCATGACCTGAGTTTGACGAATATTATAATGAGCATCATCATAACCATAATGATTTATCATTATTGTCAGTAGGTAGGCCTAGCTAGCCTACAAGTCATTGT